>CABHPP010167790.1:0-34528 GCA_902168425.1 Peromyscus attwateri
TAAATTCCTGCATTGATTTACCCTGGACTACGATCTGGAACTGCAAAACAAATAAAACCTTTCCTATAACTCTAAATTATTTTTTAGTCGGAGTATCTTATCACAGAAATGAAAGTAGAACAGATAACCAACAATGATAAGCCTGATGTCTGGAAAGTAGAAAGAGTGTACGAGTATCTGCAAATGAACAATATAAGCAACCAAGTTAAAACCCAGACAAAAGATTTGGTCAGGCATATTATAAAAGAAATCTAAATGACCAGTACATTTTCAAACTGTGCTCAATGTTATAGTTGGAACACTATGAGCCATCAGATGGCCTGGGAGTGGAAAGTGTGACCACACCACATCCCAGTGATGCTGGGCTGCACAGAGTGTTCATATGCTGCTGGTGGTGCGTTAATAAATACACATCACTCTGGAAAACCAATAGGAAATTCGGGTAGATTCATTCCTCTTCTCATCCCTGTGATAATATAACCAAAGGAGGCAAATTCAGAGAGCCAGGATTTATTTTGGCTCATGGTGGGGAAAGCGTGGTGGCTAGGACTCCCTCTTTTGTGATGAGAGCATGCAGCTGCCCCTTCTTATATGGCTCCAACCAGGAAACAAAGACACAGGTACAGGAAGTGGGGCTTGGATAAAACCCTCAAGTCCCACCCCCAAGTTACCCATTTCCCCCAACTAGATCCCATCTTTTAAAGGATCCACAACCTCTCAAAACAGCACCACCCACTGGGGATCAAGTATTCAAACACTTGAGCCAAGGGGGGGGACACTTCACATTTAAACCATGACAATCAGCATTCTCTTGTTGTTGTTGGGGGTTTTTGTTTTTTGAGAAAAGGTTTCTCTCTGTAGGCCTGACTATCCTGGAACTCTGTAAACCAGGCTGGCCTTGAACTCACAGAGATCTGCCTGCCCCTGCCTCCCAAGCGCTGGGATTAAAGCCATCCAAGTAAATAGGTAAAGGAATTGTACTGGAGTGATGTGACATAATACTGTGAGGTAATAAAGGCCGTGGCTGGAGAGATGGGGCTGTCGTTAAAAGTGTGCAGTTGGCAAGGACACTGTGGTGACAGAAGTGTGTGGGAGAGGGGAGCTGTTCACCTCATAAGCAGATAGGATGCAGAAGGGTAAGGAGGTGACTGGGAAGCCAGTATAAACATCAAAGGAACACATGTAGGGACCAACTTTCTCCAAATGGCTCTCGGTTCCCAAGGTAGCTCCAGCTGACACCAAGCGTTCACAGCATGAGCCTGTGGGACATGCTATATTCAAAATGCAACAGATATTTTAAAACATCTTTTAGAAAGATTTATGTTACTTATGCATAGGTAGGTGTGTGTGTGTGTGTGTGTGTGTGTGTGTGTGTGTGTGTGTGTGTGCGCGCGTGCGCGCAGTTGCCCACATAGGCCAGAAGAGGGCATCAGATTCTGCAGAGCTGGAGTTACAGGCATTTGTGAATTTCTCAGTGAGGGTGCAGAGAACTGAGCTCTGGTCCTCTGCAAGAGCAACAAACTCTTAACCACTGAGCCAGCTCTCCAACTCCAGCCAAAGCTTTGGTGGTTTTGTTTTTGTTTTTAAACCAAAGAAATTAGCCAGGCAGTGGTGGCGCACACTTTTAATCCCAGCACTTGTGAGGCAGAAGTAGGTGGATCTCTGTGAGTTCGAGGCCAGCCTGGTCTACAGAGAGAGATCCAGGACAGGCACCAAAGCTACACAGAGAAACCCTGTCTCAAACAAACAAACAAACAACAACAACAAAGAAATTATTACAAAATTGTAGGGGTGAGCTCTAGGCAAGAAGGTGGGGTGACACTGGCAAGAAACTTACATATGACAGGCAGGGTTCAATTCCTTGGCCTGCTTAGTGGTCCGTGGACATTCCCTTTGTAGTAACCTGCTAGCCTGCATGGGAAAGAGGAAGAGAAGGACCAGGGAAGGAGTCAATTTATCAGGAAGTGCTCAGATGGTTCTGTTCTCCCTCTGTAGTGGCTTGGACAGGGTGGACAGCTTCGGGGGCCAGGGAGCTTGGATTTGCATTTTCCAGTTTCTCTGCCTATTTGCTGGTTGACCTTGTGTGGTTCCCTTACTTTGTCTTGTAAGTCCTTCTGCAAAACAGAGACAGCGTGACCTCTGTGAAGACTGGTAACTCCCAGCATGTTAGAAGCAGGGTTATATAACTGTTAAATAAGTTCAAATTTGTGGATTTATTCCACCTAGAAGTCTCTTAAACACTGCTGTTCCAACCCTCTGGGAGCCTTTACAGGCAGTAAACTTGACCCCAGGGTGCAACTCCCAGAACGGGGACTACTTCCTACAGTCTGTGCAGCCCTTAATTGCACACTTTGCCACTGACATTCAGGTTAGATTGGGGTTTGGACTAACCCCCACCCTCCAATCTCACCAGAGTCCCAGAGCCATTGGGACTAAGGGCCAGGAAGTCCGGAAGGCCCTTATTGGCTGCTTGCTTCTATAGCTAGACCTGACCTGCCCCAGGAGCAAAGGTGGTCCCCTTTCCTACTCCAGGACTCAAAAAAATAGACAGAGATATGAACTCAAGTTCCCAGGAAAAAAGTCACGTCTATGTTAAAGACTCCACCAGTGTGATTGAACCATTAGAACTTTGTGATCGTAGGGAGTTGGAATGTTATAGATCCAGAGCCAAAATCATCTTGGACAATCTTTAGTCCCCCGTAATAGCCACTCATTGCCCATCTCTACGTCTGAACTAACATCCCCATAGGTATCAATTAAAACTTTAAGGAATGTGGGCTGGAGAGGTGGCTCAGAGGTTAAGAGCACGGGCTGTTCTTCCAGAGGTCCCGAGTTCAATTCCCAGCAACCACATGGTGGCTCACAACCATCTGTGATGAGATCTGGCGCCCTCTTCTGGCCTGCAGGGATACATGCAGACAGAACACTGTATACATAATAAATAAATACATCTTTAAAAAAAAAAAAAAACTTTAAGGAATGTATTAACAAGCCCCTTGCTCTCATCCACCCAAAAGCTGAGCTGCCATAAGGTTGGTTGCATTGAAACCTATAACAGAGATTGTCCCACTTGACAGTAATCCCTGATGCTTCCACCAATGTATTTGGGACTGATTTATGACAACTTTTGTTGTTGTTGTTCTATAACTGTAAAAACTTGCAACATTGTTCTTTGGGACAACCTGAATCCATGTTCCCAGGCTGCGGTCACTCATAGTGGTTCAAGGATGAAGTCTCTTCTTCCCTTAGAGTGAGAGCTGTGTGTTGTAGCCACAGAAATCACCGTTGTGAGGAAAGACGGGCCAGGAGGTGGCAAAACCAGCCTCTCATCTGTCCTCCCTCAGAGGAAGAGGCAGAAACAGAAGGGTGGGGGTGGGGTGGCCGAGAAAGCAACTGATGGCAGAGAATGAGGCTTGCCCAGCCAAGAGCTCTTTGTGGGGTCTTAATTAAGCTCGGAGGCTCCATTGTTCCTTTTCAGGACGAAACATATGTTCAGGGCCTGGCTGAGGTTTGGGACTGGAATTTCAATGGTGCTTGGCCTCATGGCCTACCAGGGGAGGGGAGGGGAGTGGGAAGACACACACTGTCCCAAGCTATATGAGGGTCAACAGCATCCCCAGTCCCGTGTCTCACCTTCTACGAGAGGTGACAATAAACAGCTTGGTGTGGACACATGCAGTGTGACCTTCAGTGGGCCTCAGTTGCCAACCTTGCGCCGTTCAGATGAAGCTGAGAAACTCATCCCCAGGATCGCCACCCTCTGAGCAGAAGCTGTCCAAACGTCAGATGGCCATTTGAAGGGATTTGGAGAAACCACGTAGGGAGTTGGGCACACGGTCCTTGAAGTCTGAAGAATGCTGGTGTTGTGTCTCCTGACAGAACCAACTCCCTCCACTTGGGAAACGAGACTCTGAGCCAACGGAGCCTAAAATTGCTGAAACAGGAAGTGAAAACTTTGCTAGTGGGTAGCTAGGAGTGCATTCTGCCATTCCGGTTTCCACCTCTTGACTCCTGGCTGTGGGAAAAGCGGTACCACATACCGGACTCTGATTGACAGTATGCCTGCTTCCTGGAGCACCCTGCCCCAGTTGTCACCTCATTGGTTCTGTGTCTATGTCTTTTAAAGTTCATCCCATCAAGCTAGATGCTTCAGGACAGTGGGGGACATGCTGAGACCAATAGACTCTGAGTACGGGCCTACTGTTCCACTTCTCTGTGGGTGAAGTGAGTTCCTTGGTCTGAAGCAATGTTCTGTGGGTTACCATGACTGTGGATAAGGCATTCTGTAAGTCCTCAGATGGTACTATAGGTAGAAGCATTGCATGCACAAAAGTCAAGTCCATAGCCAGAGGACGTATCAACAACTCCAGTAAGGTCAAAGTGTTGTTCTATCTATAAAGAAGTGGTCCAATGTAGTCAACCTGCCACCTGGTCACTGATTGGGTCACATACCCCAGAGAACTCAGGGTCGCTCTCTGCTGCTGGCACTCAGCTTCAGCTGTGGCCAGGTCAGCCTTGGTGAGTGGAAGTCAGGTTGCTGAGCGGGTGCCCTCCATCCCTTCACTGTGAATACATTGTTCATAGGCGCACTGAGCAGTCGATGAAGCAGGAAGAAAACTGTCCGCATGGCAGGCCATCCTACCCACTCAGTTATAAAGGTTTCTCTCTGCTGATGTCATCTCTTCCCCTGGCCCACAAAAAAAAAAAAAAAAAAAAAAAGCAGGATGTTGTTGTTGTTTTTGCAAGGCTTCTTATATACATTTGTCAAGGAAAATATTTTTTATGTTTAAGTTTCTCCATTGATCATCTGCAATACAAACCAAACCAGTCTCCATAGAGAGATTGACTCCTCTATGTCCTGGCAGACTTGAGATGGAACAGGCCACCCTGAGGTCACCTCTGTCTGTACATGAGACACAAATATCCTTGCCCCTTGCCCACTGGAAGAATTCTAGCCACATTCTTTGCCATCAGTTTCCCAATCATGCTCCTTCCAAGTCCCTGACCATTGAGAAAGACCGCTAGCTACAGTCTATGAAGCAGTGTACAGTCACCCACCTGGGCACTTTTTTCTTTCCAAACATAATGTACAAGTAGGTGTACTGCCTTAAGTTCCACCCACTCTGAATATTTACCTTCACCAATACCCTGCCAGATGTCCCCAAAGGGGGCTCTAATGCTACAAGTATCCATTCTCCAATAGTGTTTGCAAACATCCAGAACTATCTTTAAGACACAGTCTTCTCTTCCTGTCACCAGGTTATCACGAGGCCATAGGTGCATGCTGGTGGATGGAAGGCTTTGTTGCAAGACCAGGCACTGTGGATATTTGGGCCACTTCTTCATGTAACTTTCTTGTGCCTTCAGGGTCTGCTCAGGTCCAGTTAGGTTCATACCACTTGTATTTGCTCATGGTTGCGAATGTGTATACCCCACTTACTGGCTTCATGGGTCAGCTAACACCTGGCTCGTGGTGGACCATTCAGGTCACATGTCAAACATGCTCCAGTTTGCTTTCTATTTCTGTGATAAAAACATTCTGACCAAAAGCAACTCAGGTGAAAAAAGATTCATTTGGCTTATACTTCTGTGCCATGGTCCATCATTGAGAAAAGTCAAGGTAGGAACTCAAGCCAGGAACCTGGAGGCAGGAACTGATGCAGAAGCCATGAAGGAACGCTGCCTACTGGCTTGCTCCTCCATGGCTTACTGATCCTGGATTACCCAACCCTGAACCACCTACCCAGATGTGGTACCACCTAAAGATGGCAGATGTTCCACATTAATCATGAAACAGGAAAATATCCCACAGACTTACCTACCAGTCAATCTGATGGAAACATTTCCTTAATTAAGATTTCCTTATCCCAGACGACCCTAGTGTGTGTCAAGTTGGCAAAAAACTAACCAGAATACATGGTAACTTGGTAGCTAATGGGCAAGTGTTGAATTTCCATTAAGGACCAAGAGCTCTCTCCCAAAGGGAGAACTGTCATCTGCAGATACTCCAAAAGCCATGGGTCTCTGTTGTGACTCACCTGAAGGTGCCTGCCGAAGGCTCCACACAGCATCCCCATCGGCCACTGAGAATTTGAGGACTTTCAGGTTTGCTAGATTGTATAACCCAAGAAGCAGGCCAGTGTGCATAGCATTCTGGACCTGTTCTAGGCCCCACTCATTGGGAATATGGTCTGGAGTAACAGAGCCTCCATAGTCCACACAGGCCAATGAAACATTCTTTCTTGGTAGTGCAACCATAGAAGAACTATCTCTTCATGTCCTATCCCCTGGACTTTTAGAATGTCTAATAGGGTCTCTTACTTAGAATTTATTCCCCATCCTCTGACATGCAAATGCTTTGCCAACTCCAAAGTGGCTGATACTGCCTATTCACGATCCAATTGGTATAATGCCATCAATACAATGGACCAGTGTGATACCTTGTGGAAGAGACAGGTGATTAAGATCCCTGTAAACTAAGTTATGGCCCAGGGCTGGAGAGTTAATACAGCCCAGAGATGGAACTGTAGAGGTGTATTGCTGGACTTGCCAGATGAAAACAAAATTGCTTCTAATGGTCCTTCTGAACATACTTGCAGGAAAAGCCATTCACTGGATGAACAGCTGCATATCAAGTATCAGGAGTGTATTGGCCTTCTCAAGCAGAGAGCCCTCAGCAGGTACAGCAGATGCAATTGAAGTCATCACTTAGCTGTGCTTGTGATAACCAAAAGTCAACCTTCTACACAGGCCAAATGTGGGAGTTAAAGGAAATGTGATGCATCTTTCAAGTCCTTGATGATCTCTCCAAGGAATGAGCTATTGTTCTCCATTCACTATATCCCAGGTAACTGAAATAGCTTAGTTTAGCCTATATCTCCTCCAAGTCCCTGCAAGACCATTCACTCCACAGGTCATGGAACCAGTATGGGAATGTTGCTAACTCTTAAGAACATCTGTTCCAATTATACATTCTGAACTGGGAAGATACCTGTCTTAGTTAGATCTTCTATTCCTGTGAAGAGACACCATGATCATAGCGACTCTTGTTGATTTTTTTGTTTGTTTATTTGTTTTTGGTTTTTTCGAGACAGGGTTTCTCTGTGTAGTTTTGGTGCCTGTCCTGGATCTCACTCTGTAGACCAGACTGGCCTTGAACTCACAAAGATCTGCCTGGCTCTGCCTCCCGAGTGCTGGGATTAAAGGCGTGCGCCACCACCGCCCAGCTGACCGTAGCGACTCTTATAAAGAAAATGTTTAATTGGAGTGGCTCACTTGCAGTTTCAGAGGTTCAGTCCATTGTCATGGCAGCGTGCAGGTAGATGTGGTGCTGGGGTCATAGCTGAGAGTCCTATATCTTGCAGGCAACAGGAAGTCAACTGAGAAACTGGGCGGTATCCTGAGCATAGGAAACCTCAAAGCCCGCCCCCACAGTGACACACTTCCTCCAACAAGGCCACACCTCCTAATAGTGCCACTCCCTATGAGGTTATGGGGGCCAATGACATTCAAACTACCACAATAACCACAGGATGAATCTGGGGTCCCATCAGCGTCAGACCTCGGCTAACACACTATTCATCACCTAACCTCCATAAGTCTCTATTTCAATTGAAGGGCCACAATGCTGCTTGGGAGGTTGCAGGATCAACATCAATGCAAAGCAGCTAGCATCCAAAAAGGCCCCAAAGGTTTGATTATTGTACTGGGATTTCCACCACCACCACCACCCTGCCCCGCCCCATGTTCAAGGCTGAGATCCCCTTGGGGAAGGATGGGAGAAAGATTAGCAGTAAAACTTATTGGTGATGTACAACTTGGTCCTTCTTCAGCAGGGTCTGCCCTTCCCTTCATTCAAGGAGCTCTGGGTCTAGGGACCAATCCGAGTCCTGGAATTGTTGAGGGGCCATGATTCTCTTTTGCTATGAGTCAGTAGCCTCTATTCACTAGCACTGGAATGTGTCTGCCCATACAGATGGAATGAGAATTTGGTAGACTTCCTATTCCCTTCTGGGGACGCCATGATTAATTAGTCATTTCTGATCATTGCTTTGCCCTGTGCTCCACTGAACAATTGAGGGCTGCCACTTGGTCCCTGCCACTCTGGAATTTGGTTATATCATTTACGTTTCCCAAATGAATGACCGTGGCTCCCACTGTAAGGCCTGGCCCACAGAAAAGAGCGCAAGCCACCCTCCAAGGATGTAGGTGCTTCCTTAGGAAGTCTGTCTCCTATGGTAGCCGCACAGGACACAAATACCACTGCCTCTGTGCCCCGCAGAACATCGTGGGAGAGTGAGTGCCAGAGAATGGAGACCTGAAATGCTAAGAAATGCTGACCTCTGGGCATGGCCACCACAGTCATCAACACACAGCAGCTGTGGCTACTGCACAAGATGTGTGTACACACACAAACACACACACACACCCCAAACAAACAAACAAATAAATAAATAAATACTTTAAAATTTGAAATATATTTTAAACTGTTTAAAATCAAACCAACTAACCCAAAGTACTATTGTAAGTATTGGTATGTCTTCTGGGTACCCTGTAATGGAGATCTTTTTTTTTTGGTTTTTTGAGACAGGGTTTCTCTGTGTAGCTATGCACCTTTCCTGGAACTCACTTTGTAGCCCAAGCTGGCCTCAAACTCACAGAGATCAGCCTGGCTCTGCCTCCCAAGTGCTGGGATTAAAGGCTTGCACCACCACCACCTGGTGGAAGAGATCATTTAAAAGGTAAATCCACACCAGCATCCCCATCTCTTTGAGTCTTTTTTGTTTGTTTTTGTTTTGTTTGTTTGTTCATTTGTTTGTTTGTTTGTTTGTTTTATTTTATTACACAAATGCATATCTTATGTGCATTGGTGTAAAGGTGTCAGATCCCCTGGAATTTGATTCACAGACAGCTGTAAGCTGCCATGTGGTTGCTGGGAATTGAACTCAGGACCTCTGGAAGAGCAGTCGGTGCTCTTAACCTCTGAGCCATCTCTCCAGCCCCCGTTTGTTTGTTTTTTAGAGACAGGGTCTCACTATGTAATCCTGGCTGACCTGGAATTCAATATATAGACCAGGCTAGCCTTGAACTCATAGAAATCCCCCTGCCTCTGCCTCTTGAGTGCTTGGATTAAAGGTGTGCGCCACCACACCAGGCCCACAGCTGGCCACTTTTTGCTACATATTACTGTCAACCACATAAACTGTTGGCACCTTCTCCTCTTCCTCCTCCTCCCCCTCCTCCTCCTCCTCTTCCTTTTTAAGTCTATGAGCTACTGCTTTCTGCCTAATGGCCCGGGTGTCCATAAACATGGCCTAATCTGATTTGCTATTCCTTCCACTATTACCCCGCACTCTTAAAATCCATTCCCATACAAGCTCCTCAGACCTCTCTTGCACAGTGAGGAAGCCCCACATATTCTTCGGGAGTCCGGTGAAGCTCACCCCTATAAACCTGTGGAAACTTGAGTCAGATCTGGAGACAAAATGAGTGTAAGTGTGGGGCCCCAGGGAACCGGGATTGCCTCACCTCAGACCTGTATTGGGGAACATGACTGTTTCTATAAGCAATTCGAGACTAGTTCTTCTCAGTACAGCCCAGGAGGCCAGCACCTCAGGGGGTGTGGTAGGGATGTGGCCACTGCCAAGTGATGAGGTTACTTCCTCCAGCAGAACAAACCCATCAGAACTGAGGGATTCAGAGGGCCAGGGAGATGATTCAACAGGTAAAGGGGCTTGCTACCAAAGCCTGGCGACCTGAGTTTGATCCCTGGAACTCACACAAAGGTGAATGGACAGAGCCAACGCTCCAAAGCGGCCCTCTGCCCTCCAGACACTCTTCCCGGCATGCATGCCCCCACGCACAAATAGGTAAATAAACGAAATTTCAGAGTTCGATGTCCTCTGCCTCACCAGCATCCTCACATACATTGCTACCCTGTCACTAGACCCCATTCTTTCCAATCAGTGACCCCACTTTAGCTGCCAGCACACTTCAGGGTGAGACTTAAGCATTCATCGTCCTCCGGTTCTTCAGCAACTTTGGCCCTGTGGCTGCATGGGCCCTACTTTGCCCTTCCGGGGATAAGATATTACACATAGTCACGGTTCCACTTCCGGCTTCCCAGTCTTATTCATGCAACGCACATGCCATGGTGCATGCTAACAAGTTCCGCAGTGAGTGCATGGTGGTGGCATGGTGACGAGTTTGACAGAGTCTAGACTCCCTGGGGAGGGGGCCTCTGGGTGTCCTGTGAGGCGTTATCATCTTTGATTATGTTAATTGATATGGGAGGCCCCATCTTCATCGTGGACAGTACCATTTCCCGGGTAGAGTCCCAGACTATATATGGAAAAAGTGAGCGTTAGCCCTTCGCTGGTCCCTCTTGGGTTCCTGCTTGTGTGATGTGACAGCTGCTTCCTGCTGCCTTGACTTCCCCACCACGATGGACGGTACCAACCATGATGGAGAAGAGACCCTTTCTCCTTTCAACAGCTTTTCTTGGGGTATTTTTTTTTCTATCACAGCGACAGGAAAGGTAGCTAAGATGGCTGGTAGATTGGAGCCTTCTGCCAGTCAAGAGGAGAAGGGGTTTATTTCCATGTGCTACTTCCAAGAAAATACTCCCGACCAGAAAAGAAACTGAGGCAGGGAAGCATTATAGAAAACAGTCCACTTTACCTTAACCCAAGACTAATCACACTGGACTGGGACCCTCGGGGATTCTGAGTGAAGAAATGAATTAAGCCCTTCACTTGTCTGCCCTATATGTGTTTTATTTAGGGAACCCACTATTCTCCCCCATCCATTGCAACAGGCAATGTTTTCTGTCACCTTGCACATGAACTCTCCAATGGGCTAGCTCCGTCCGTGCTCTCAGAGCTCTATATGTGGAGAGAAAAAAAAAAAAAAGCCAGTCTGAAGAAATGCCTTTACATGGCCATTATTTCCACAGGGAAAGAAAAGGAGCAGAAGGTACGGACTCCCTACCCCAACACATGCGCAGATGTTCTGTGGTTCAGATTCGACTGTGTATTTCAGGACAGGCGTGGGTTCGTGTGCTGTTTTAAGAACTAGGATGGGGAGGTCCCATGGGACCTTTCCCCAGTGGCTTCCAGCAGAGGCATCACCCCAGGCTATAGGACAGCCTCACACCCGGTAAGGGACTGGGGCACAGTCAGGATTCAGAACACCGCAGACCCTACAAGGACTGTTCACACTCCCTTTCTGTGGCCATAGCTTGATCCTTGTCGACCACTAACCTATTCTGTGTTTCTACAATTTTGTCAGTTCAAGAATCTTGTAGAGCTGGCCAGATGGCTCAGTGACTTAGCACTTGCCACACAAGTTCAGTCCCTGGAACCGACATTTTAAAAAGCCAGATGCAGTGGTGTGCATCTGTAATCCCAGACTCACACTCCTAGGGCAAGAAGGGAGGCGGCAACAGAAGCCTTGCCTGGAGCTTGGGGGCCAACTAGCCTGGAGTTTGCAGGCTGTATAAACAAGAGACAACCTGCCATGAAAAATAACTTGCTCTCTTAGGTATTTGTCGTGGCAGTGAAAAAACTGGGGGACAACACTATTCAGCCATAACTCAAAGTATAAAGTGGATATCTAGAAGTCCACACTAACATAAATAAATGACCAGGTCCACAGGCAAATAGGAGGATGGACATTTTCCTATATTGAAGAATTCCAAGTACATCGACATTTGTTCTTTCAAGTGGGACTTAATTCTCTGCTCTTCAAGTGTGGTTGGCACTTAGTGACATTAATATATATATGCATATATGTGTAAACACACATGTTTTTTTGAGACAGGGTCTCTCTGTGTAGTCTTGGCTGTCCTGGAACTCCATATGTAGACCAGGCACTAAACTCACAGAGATCTGCCTGTCTCTACCTCCCAAAGGCATGTGCCATCATATCTAGCAAAAAAAAATTTTTTTTTTTTAGATAGGATCTCTTGTAGCCCAGGTTGGTCTCTAACTCACTATGGAGCAGAGGACAACCTTGAACTTGAACTTCTGATCTTCTTACCCCACCTCAGAGTGCTGGCATGTAAACATGTACCACCATGTTTGGTTTTACATGGGGATTGAACTCAGGGCTTCACACATGCCAAACAGGTGCTCTAGCAATGGAGCCACACTCTCAGCTCCTGGTACAATGTTTCTAAAGATTATAATACGGAAAGAAAAAGAATGGACAAGCATTGTACAGTGGAGAACCCATGAGACAGAGGAAGAAGTACATCATCAGTAACAAGGCAGTCCGAGCTGTAGCAAAACAGTGTAGCAAGGAACCAAGAGGCAAGGACACATCTCGGCTGTATAAAATTACTCGCGGTTCAAACTCTACATGGGGTTGGAGATGGCTCAGCAGTTAAGAGTGCCTACTGCCCTCCTATCAGAGGATCCGAACTCAGACTCCAGCCCTCACCTCAGGCATCACACATGCCTGTAACTCCAGCTCCAAGGGATCCAATACCCCCTTCTGGTCTCTGTAGTTACCTGCACACAAATACACACACACACACACACACACACACACACACACACACACACACATATATGCGCACACACTCTAATATAACTCTTTTTAAAAACCCTCTCAGTGAATTAGAAATTGAAAGAACTTTCTCTAAGAATGAAGTCCTTCTTTGAAAACCACAGTTGACATCCTATTTTTTGTGGAGAGATGAGAGCCATGCAAGGGAAGTAAAAATACCTCATTAATAAATGCCCTGTGGGAAGTGCCATGTTAGAGAGGGGGAAATGGAGAACGTAAGCATAAATGCTGAGTTCTTGACATGTCTTATGACACTTGGTATATCACAGGCATGTGTCTGTGGGCTGAAAATTTTCAGGAAAGGGCTGGTACAGGCTACAGTTTTCTCAGGCTGAGGACTGCAGTAGTGAACGCCACCTATAACCTGGAATGCTTTATACATAGATATAGATATAGAATAGATATAGTATAGATGTAGGTATAGATAGATGTGTGTTATCATGCACTTGTGAGTGTGTGTGTGTGTGTGTGTGTGTGTGTGTGTGTATGCACACATAGACCCAAGGCTCTTGTCAGGAGTCTTCTCCAATTGCCCTTCACCTTATATATTGAGACAGGGTTTCCCAGTCGAACCCAGAGCTCTCGATGTAGCTAGGCTGGCTAGCCAGCTTGTTCTAGAGATCCCTTGTCTCTGCCTTCTAAGGACTAAAATTATAAGCAAGCCACCATACCCACCAGAATTATGTCCTGGTGATCCAGTAAGTGGTCTTCACACTTACTGCTTGCTTGGCAAATGGCTTAGCCACTGAGGAATTTTCCCAGACCTCAAAGGGTTATTATGGTGGGTAAGTAAGTGTCCCTTAGCTGTGTCCATCTGTTTAGAAGATGACTTCCCAATGTGTAGTCTATATAACTGAATAGTTATTCTAACTCTGTGCCCATGAAGCCGTGGAAGGAGATAGGACTCCTAATGGTCATACTATCTATTCCCCTCCTCTTAGGAGACCACATGGCCATTTCAAGCTGGAGAATATGTCTTTGCAGGCAAGATTCTACTCCTGTGCAGAGGCCCCTCACCATCTTTGTCTGCTGGGGTGGCATGGTTGGCAAGAGCCTCGGTCCCTGCTTTTTCTAAGTCACTGTCCTTAGATCTAATCTCTGGAGACTTGGGGAACAGTTGACCACCATCTTCTCATAGTGACCCTTCATCAACTCTTACAGGACAGAGGAAATATGAAACCAATTGACCCAAGGCACCTTGATGCCTGGGTGTTGACAAGACTTGATTTTCAGCTTTCTGTGCAGACTATTCTGCAAAGTCTTGCTGTTTCTAGACCTGTGTCTGCAAAAGGCAGTCTTCCATCCAATAAAGCCGTAGGCAGGGCATCTCCCATCCAAGGATGATTTGCGGTGGGAAAGAATGGATGAGCCATCTGCATGCACCACCAGGGGACCTCATCTGTTAGCCTTCACCCCCTTCTTGGATATTGTCCAGCAAGGGTCTAAGAAGGGTTGGTTCTATCACCAGCTCAGAAGTGGGACCCAGTGTGTAATGTTGGAAAAGGTGGATGGGGCACAGATTTAGGATCAGGCCCAGGGATAATATGCAGCAAATCCCAGCTATGTGGAAGGCTGAGGCATTGAGATCTTAAGTTCAAAGCCAGCCTGGATAACTTAGTGAGTTCTTGTCTCAAAAGGAATAAAAGAGGGCTGGTACTAGAGGTCAGCAGTAGAGTGCCTGCCTAGCGTGGGTGGGGAAGAACTAGGGCTGGGTGAAGGAGATGCTGTGCCAAGGATGAAAGAGTCAAGGAAGCCCTCAGTTCTTTCTCCAGACTCCAGAGCAGTGCTTCTCAACCTTCCTAATACTAGGATCCTTTAATACAGTTGTGACCCCCAACCATAAAATTATTTTCATTGCTACTCCATAACTACTTCATAATGGTAATTTTGCCACTCTTACAAATCATAATGTAAATATCTGTGTTTTCTGATGGTCTTTGACAACCCCTGTGAAAGGGTCATTAGACTGCAAAGGGGGTCACGACCCACAGGTTGAGAACCACTACTCCAGAGCATTGATGGGGCAAGAAGTTCCAGAGCACCTAGGAAGAGGAAGGAAGTCTTGTTATCAATAAATAACAAAAGACTCTTCCATTCCTGGTGCCCATAAAGCCCCAGTGGAGGCTTGCCCACCTCCAAAGGGCACCAAAGGGTGGAGGGATGGAGATCCTGGGTGCAGGCAATGGGTTGGGGCCAGGAGAGTAACACAGTGGCAAATCCCCTGCTGGGTAGCTGGAATGGATACAAAGGGAGCTGCCTTCCAGTCTGGGGTACTATACCGTAATTGCAAAAGGGTAAAATAGGAATTTAAAAAAATCCTTTCTGTCTCCCCTACAGATTATTCAAGGAGTGATCTGCCCCCTTAAAATTCCATATAAATAGTACTGCTACTAAGCACTGAGTGGTATGAATGGTACTGCTACTAAGCATTGAGTGGTATGAATAGTACTGTTACTAAGTATGAGTGGTGTGAATGGAGACTGTTGATAAGAATGAGTAATACGAAAGGTACTGTTACTAAGTACTGAGTAGGAAGCTATGTTGCATCAATACTGGGTTAACCTAGTATTGACCTTAATTTTCTTATTTTACAGGTATGGGTGTTTTGCCAGCATATACGTCTGCTCACTACATGCATGAGGCCGAGAAGAGGGTGTCACCCTACCACCCCCCATGAAATCAGAGTTACAAACAATTATAAAACATGGGTGTTGGGAATGGACCCCAGGATGTCTGAAGGAGCAGCCAGTGCTCTTAATTGCTGAGCCATCTCTCCTGCTCAGCTTCCCCCCCCCCCCCCCCAGGTTCTTTACCAGCATAAGTACTAGTACTAGATTTAAGTACTAGATTTAAGTAGTAAGAAGAGCGAGCCATGCTCACACTGAAAGGAAGCCAGCACACTTTTCTCCAGAAACAGTTCAGGCAAGGGGAAGCGCCTGAGAGTCCCACCCACCCCCCAACTGGATGAAATGGAGGTCTGAAAGTCTGGTAACTGGAGACACTACCATGGAGTGGCTGGGGGTTGCCTTTGTGCCAAGGGCTGGAAGCTGGGGGCTGAGGATGGTCTTCTAACACCAGTGCCACACTTGTGCCTGCTGGGACTTCCTCTGCAGCTCCAGCCCTTGAAACTGTTGATAAAAAGGAGCCATTGGCCAGAAGTACAGACTGGATCTGTGTTGGGGGAGGGGGGGGCTGTTGATATCCAAGGCTCCCAAACTTTGTATATTTGGAAGGGAAATACCAAAGTATTTCCCCCACAGCATCCTCCCCCAGTGGATAGGAAACCAGGAGAGGCCTACAGAGATGAAGCCCTGTGCCCATCATGGCTGGAGACAGAGGCAGAGTGAGGCTTCCTGTGCAGCCCTGCACACACACACACACACACACACACACACACACACACACACACACACACGATGTGCTTCTCACTATATTTTCACTGTATTTTGTTACCTAGTCCAGGTCTGAAAACTTGCACCAACCCATCGTGGATGGAGACCTGCACACAGAAGAGCAGCAAACACAAATCCCTGGGGTTATGGTGGCCCCGGGGTGACCTCCAGAATCCAGAGTCAGGAAAGGGCAAGAGTTCAGACCCTGCGGCTCAATTCCACTCAACCCAGAGGGTCCCTACCCAGATTGCCTTAAGGTGGGCATCCTCCAAGAGCTCGCCTGGCTTGAGCATTGCAGAAAGGGCAAGCACCAACTTAGTGAGGCTTGGAGGTGGCCTCCCCACTTTCTCTAGCTTCCCTTGTTTGTTTTTTCTGGGTAGAGAGAATCACACAGTCTGTTTATTTCCCCAAGCCGGGCAGGCGAGAAGCGGGACATATGGGCGTTTGCGCTCCGCATCTGTGTCCTCAGTCCGGGTTTCGGTGGGTGCTTGCGCGTGTGTATGTGTGTGAGTGTGTGAGTGTGTGTGTGTGTGTGTGTGTGTGTGTGTGTTCGGGGCCAGGCGCTGGGAACAGACGTACATCTGTTAGACCTGACAATAAAGTCCTAGAGTAAAGCTGCCAAGATTGGGGCGTCGGGGGGCGGAAGACAGAGGGTGGAGGAAAGCTGGAATCTCAAAGGCGAGGCCAAAGCACCCGGCCCAGGTATTATGTCGGGAGAAGGTGAGGCGAGCAGCTGCTCCTTCTCGCGGGGTGTGTATGGGAGCGAGGGTGCGTGTGCGCCTGAGAGGAGTACACAGGAGCTGCCCGACATATGTCGCCACAAATCACAGTAACTGTCCCTCCTCCCGCCTCCCACTCCCCGCGCAGTCCCTGACCCAACGCAGAGCTGGAGAAAGCGCTGAGAAGAGGCGCCGTTTCAACAGGTGTCTGGGTGCGCAATGCACCTTTTCACGCATTGACAGGCGCGGCTGGCGGCAGCAATAATGTGGACACTTTGTTTCCTGACTCTGCGCGCGAGCTGCGGGCGCCCGGGGGGGAGGCGGCTCCAGGCAGAGCGGGGGATCTGGAAATAAAGACCTCGGGTGCTCCAGAGTGTCCCAGCCCCTCTCCTCCCTTTGTTGGAGGACTCCCTGGGCCGAAGCTCCCTCGTGCGCTCTGTGGGGTAGCATATGGCGCCCTCTCACCTACCCAAGAAAAGGAATCAGCCACCCATTCAAGAGCGCACGAGCTCCCAGGGCCCCCGGAGGGGGGAGTCACTAAGGGAATGGCCCCTCTCCTAAAGCCAGTGAGCAGCTCGCCTTATCTGTCCCCACCCAACCTCCACCATGCTCTCAGCTGGCGCAGCAGCCGTTGGGTGGGGAGCAAAGCGCTGGGCAGCACCAGCCTGCGGAAGCGCCCCAGCTCCTGGCAGATGAAATATGGGGTTGGTGAGCCCCTGGAGACCATATGCTTTCAATAAAAGAAGACAAATAGGACCGAGATAGGCCTTGCAGCCAACCTGTTATAAATGAGTGGCAATTGGGCCAATGTACACGGGGGGCAGGGCCCCCGGGGGGAGGCCCGCTCAGTGCCAAATCCATGTGTCAGCTTCTAGGACAGGTGTGCCCAGGGGCCAGGGGCCAGGTCTCCCCCCCTTTGGGTTTATCACGGCAAAGGTAATATTGTGCTAACTATGAGTAAACAGTCATTGTGAAGACCAAGGAGAGTTTATCAGAGGCGAACTAGTTGGGGGGTGGCTTAACAATAAAGTTGCTCGCCTTAGGAGCAGGTGATGGCTGGTTGCGCTGACTCCCGCTGGAGACGTTTTCCAAAGCACCCCGCTTTACAATCTCTTGTAATTATTTATTAAACGAAATCTATTTATTATTATTTTAGCAAACACTGGAGACAGGTGGGGCTTTCTTTTCGTCGACTCCTTTTGTTTGAAGGGCTGTTTGAAGTGGCCAGTCTCGGGCCCGGCAGCCTCGCTCGCCAGATTTTTGTCTTCCTCTCTTTCAGGGCCAAAGCGAAGGCGAGAGAAAGAAGCCCCCTCCTCTGGCAAGCCATTAGCTATTCAGCTTCCCATGGAGGCCCCCCTTCTCGCTCGATCCTCAAAGAGCCCCCAGGCAATGCTAGCTTTACCCCTTCCCGGCCGCAAGGCGCTAGGGCCCGTCGCTGCCTAACCCTCTATTCCAATCTGCGGGCCGTCTCCAGGCGTCTGGCTGTCGCCTCTCTCTCTCAGAATCCCTCAATTCTTCAGGCAAGCCTAGGTCTTCCAAGGTGGAGGGGTGCAGGCGTTCTGGAGGCCTCAGAGGCGGTGGATGGATGGCCCCTCACTGTAAGAACAGGCTTTGCTCAGGGGCACAGAGGGCGGTTTTACAGGCACAATTGACGCGCACTGCGCAGTCAACTGCGCCTCCGCCTCCACCTCCAAAAACCCGGGGATTGACTTTGGAGAGGGCTCTGTGTGTCCCTTGCAGCTGAGAGAGAGAGTATGGATCCTGAATCTCTAAACTTCAAGGACTCCTAGACATTCAGCTTGGCCTCCTGGCTAAATGAAGACTAGCAGGGAGTTTGGGCATCGCTCAGACGCACTGTCCCTTCGCGGCGCGCTCCTTACCCTGACTGTTTTTTGCGCAAAAAGGCTGCTGGCAGCCTACAAGCCCAGAAGGGCCCTGAGCCAGAGGGAGCCTGCACAAGAATTCCAAGAGGGTCTCTAAATATCAAGAAATTTTGCCAAGAACCCCCAGAATTCTCCCTGGCACGGGAAGCTCTGCGCTCTAGCCAAAGCCCATCAGACTCACAGGGCAGGACCCAGCCAGGACAAGTCCCATCCCCATTTACAGTCACAGCAGGACAAGTCCCATCCCCATTTACAGTCACAGGATAGATGAGAGTCACAGATATAGGTTGCTTTTCAGGAAGGGGGGCGGGGAGGGGGAACAACCATGATCGCTTGGGTCCCCTTGCACCCCGGGTTCCCTCCATGGAGCCTGATTGGGCCTCAGGACTTTAGGAACGCCTTTTAAGTCATTTTCCCAGTTTCTAATTTTCAGGGCGGAAGGAGGGGATAATTCAAGCAAAGCTCTAGTCTGGAACAGAAAAACAGAGAGGCTGACCCTGCCTGGTGTTGGTTCCTTTGGCTAGGAGGGTGGGCCATTACTTCTGTACTAGTCTGATCCTGTCAGTCTTCAAAGGCTCAGAACATTCTCTGTTCTCTGCATTGTGGGGTCTCTCATTCTCCCCCAAACCAAATCATGGCAATGAGTGAGGGTTGGGGGGGACAGGGTGTCTAGGACTAAGAAGAGGCTTAGCTTCTGGATTCTTCACAGTTCTGTTAGGATTTGCTGTGTGATCTTGGGCAAGTCACTTCCTTCTCAGGGACTTGGCTTTTCCATTTGTAAAGGGGCTCTGAGTCCCCGTTCCTGGGACCAGAGGACAGGCTTGAAGCAAGGCATGACCTAAAGCAAGACCTGTAGCAAAAGATAGAGCCTGGGAACCCTGCACACAGGATAGTCTGGCCTTGTCTCCAGATTCAATTTCTCAGCAGTGAAGAAGGAATCCCCCTCCTCACTCAGAATCATTTAGAATCCATGGGGAAAGCGCCACTGCTCCCACCCAGTCCTACAACCCCCTCCTGCCCTAAGTAAATCACCCTCTGCCCAGGAGATGTTGTGCAGCTCCCTCCCCTCCCCTGCATCCCAGGCAGCCAGAGGCCATCACTAGAGCCCAGCCACAGACCTACCGCGACCCTGACCCCATCCCTTAGTCTCCCAGCCAAGGCATGGCCCCTTCTGCAATTTCCGGGAGTCTCGGAGTGAGAGGACACACTAGAAAGCATAGAGTTACTGCCTAGAGACTTAACTCCCAGCTCCCAGCCGCATACCCAGCACTAGAAAGTAGAGAAAGCGAGAGCGGCGGAAGCCACAACCCCTCACCCCGAGTGACCGGAAACAGAAGACCACGGGGTGTCCGAGGCGGGGACAAGAGGGGCGGGTCTGCAGGGAAGAAAGGACTACATCTTCGAACCCACAGGAAAGATTTCCAGATAGCTTTAAGAGGGACAAACCAGAAGGCTTGGAGAATCCCTGCCCTGTGTTCACCCACAGTTCAGGAGTGATGTGGGGGCGGGGGGGTGGGGTGGGGGGCTGGACTAGGTGAAGCTGTCGGCCGCTCTGGCCTGTGATTGGACAGGACCAAAGGGGGACAGAAAGTAGATCCGCTTTTCTCCCTGTGTCTGCACGTCGTGGCATTGAAAAGACAGAAAGGCTAGCCGAGAACAAGCCCCTCCTGACCTCTTCACATCACCTGCCTCTCGGGTCAGGCCTTCCTCAACCCCAGGATACTGCCCCTGAGGGGAAGTAGTGGGATGTCCCCTCTGCACTCCCTCCACAACCACCCTCGCCTCGGGAATGGACTCTGGTGTCTCAGATGCGGAGTATGGTGGAGGCTCTCCACGTCTGGTCTGGGAGTTGGGGGGCAGCATCTCGGTGCCGTTGGACCTGGACATCGCCAAGCGATGGTCTCCAAGTGAAAAAGGACTTGAGCAGGGCCTTCCCTAGTCACTCTGTCTTCCCTCCCAGAATAGAGAGAGTCTGTAAAACGCTGCTCACACACGTTTCCTATCCTGACCCACAGTGCCAGAGAGCTGGGTGGCAACTTCGAACTAATGGATGCTCCTTCAAGCTGCTGGTCAAGACACTTGACTCCTAGATCGCTGGTTGATTCAGGCAAGCCGCTTTCCTCTCTGAACCAAAAAGTCCCCATGTGTAATACTCAAAGAAGAGGCCTTCCCTACAGGCACCCCCAAACCTCCTTCATGCTACCAAGACAGGGTCTGGACAGGTGCCAGGAAGAAAGAGGAAAAAAGCAAGGCTGTCCGAGGCGGCCAGACCTGAGCCAGACGGGACTCTTCTGGCTGGGCGAGGCTCTTTGAGGAACCGAGAGTTGCTGGGACCGAGCCCGCGATGGGGGAGGGGGGAGCAAACAGAGCACTGCTCCCCCCCACTGCCCCCCGCCCTTTGTCCGGAATCCAGCTGTGCTGCGTGGGGGGGGGGCTGTGGGGGGGTGGGAGGAGCGGGCTCGCGTGGCGCGGCCCCTGGGCCCCCGCTGCTGATTGGCCGGTGGCGCAGGCAGCCGCGGGGCAGGCACGCTCCTGGCCCGGGCCGAGCAGATAAAGCGTGCCAAGGGGCACACGACTTGTAGCTCAGGAAATCTCCCTGGGTCTCAACGCTGCAGCGGCAGAGGCCGGGGACCCCCTAGGCGCTTCTCTTCTGCTTCCGGACGCAATTAATTCCAGGCGAGGGCGCCTGCCGCTCAGCAGAACTTCTGAGCGAACAGAGGCACTCAGCTGTCCACTGCTGCTTGACACTGACCCACCCAGCGCTCTCTATTCTTTTGCCCCCGGAAGACTAGGTAACAATTAAAAACCACCGAGGCATAGCCAAGGGGCAGCGGGTACCCCAATCCCGCGTGGGGTGGCCTCTAAAGCAAAGACTGTCTCGCTCTTACCCTTCCATTTTTTCCCAACCACAGGATGGCGCCTCATCCCTTGGGTGCGCCCACCATCCAAGTGCCCCGAGAGACCCAGCAGCCTTTCTCCGGAGCCTCGGACAATGAAGTGCTCAGCTCCAAATCCACCCCACCAAGTCCCACTCTCATGCCGAGGGACTGCTCCGAAGCAGAAGCAGGTGATGGCCGAGGGACCTCGAGGAAGCTCCGAGCAAGGCGTGGAGGGCGCAACCGGCTCAAGAGCGAGTTGGCACTGAGCAAGCAGCGACGAAGCCGGCGCAAGAAGGCCAATGACCGGGAGCGCAATCGCATGCACAACCTCAACTCGGCACTGGACGCGCTGCGAGGTGTCCTGCCCACCTTCCCGGATGACGCCAAACTTACAAAGATCGAGACGCTGCGCTTTGCGCACAACTACATCTGGGCACTGACTCAGACGCTGCGCATAGCGGACCACAGCTTCTACGGGCCGGAGCCCCCTGTGCCCTGTGGGGAGCTGAGCAGTCCGGGAGATGGCTCCAATGGGGACTGGGGCTCTCTCTACTCCCCAGTTTCTCAAGCTGGCAGCCTGAGCCCTACCGCCTCACTGGAGGAGTTCCCTGGCCTGCAGGTGCTCAGCTCCCCCTCCTGTCTGCTCCCTGGCACACTGGTGTTCTCAGACTTCTTGTGAAGAGACCTTTCTGGCTCTGGGTGGTGGGTGCTGGCGGAAAGGGAGGAGGCCAGAGCCGCTGAGGTGGGAAGTAGTGGAGGCCCTAAAGCGTCCTTGCTCCTTCTGGCTCTCACTAGCTGGATCCCTGGCCCACTCACTGGTTCAACCAGGCTCTCCTCGCAGCACCCTGGCTGCTGCCCATGCACAGAGGGCATTGCAGGCTGCTGTCTTCTTAAATCTCCTCTGTGCAGCAACCTCAAACTCTCGTTCAAAGCGGATGAGAATGGTAGGAGCACACAGTTGGAGACTCCCACACTTTCTGGTGACTGTGCTCTCATTCAAATCTGTCAGCCTCTGATCATCGCTTTCTCCAGGGTGGCCTAATCCAGTGTTGGGTCTCACTGCACTGGCTCTCTCATCTAGCTCCTCCTGCTCACCTACCTTGCTCCATAGACAATGCTCATCCTCTCTGCTGCCCATCAAATACAGGGTTTCCGGGCCTCTCCATTCTGCCTTAATCCACGAAAGTGATCGTCTGCCTTCTCCTTCTGCACTTTTTGAGTCTTTACCCTCCCCCGAGGGGAGGTCCTGGCCTGTGGCTGAGAGCATCTCCCCGGCTTGGCTCCTGTGTCTGCAATGTGAGCTGCAGGGGACAGGCTCCTGGAGCGCTGCTTGTCTCCCTAAAAAAAGGAAAAAAGAAAAAATCAGTTTGTAAATGATATAATGCCGTGTGAAATGAATTTTGTTATGGTAAATTATATGCCTCCTCCCCCATTTTACACATTTGTATTTATTGATGCTATTTCATGGTAGGAAAATTTATATTTTGTACATAAGAGTATCAGGGACTGGTGATTGAGACTTTGAGCTAACTAATAAAAGATGGATCAGAAAGGTAACTCCATTGTGCTGAGAGAAGGGGGGAGGAGGAGGTGGTAGCCACGGCTGGGATGAGTAGGGCAATTCCATTCCCAGGAATGAGATGGGGATTTTCTGGGTTCTGGGACTTCTCCCTTGGGTGCTGGGCTGGAGGTAGGGCAGGTCATTTTCAGAGTATAGGAAGTCTCTTAAGAAGTCATTAGTCTTGGGCTCTTGTTTTCTCTGAGACTTGCCTGTTTCCAACAGCAGTTCAGAAGAAAGGCAAATCCCTAACTGAGGCTAGTGATTTTATAAGCCCCCCAACCCCCACACACACACTTATCTGCCCAGTTTAGAACTACACTGCCCTTAGAAAAGGGAGAGAGTGATAACTTAGAATTATAACAGGAGTCCCTAGAACACCACCCCCAGGAGTTCCCCCCTCCCAAGGTATTTCGGCACCCAGCAGCATGACCCATTCCTAAGACACATTTTACTGACCAGGCTCCAGAAAAACCACATTTTCAAGCAGTTTAGCAGAGAAGGTAAAGAGTCCAGCTGGGATCTCTATTCCCCTAGAAACTTGTGCCCTTGACTGACTGTGTATCCGCTCATAGAGTACCCTAGCTTTTCAGCCCAGTGAGGGAGCTCTCCAACTCTCCAGGTGGCTGGAGACTGGCTCTCGGTAACACTGGAGGTGCCAGCAGAGAACTAAGGCACGGCGTTCAGAGAAGTTCCGCAGAGCACAAGAAAACGGCCCAGCTTGCCCCTTGGGGCCAAGAAAATGGAGGGCAGATAACCAGGGACTCACCCAGAGGGGGAAGAAAAAGTGAGCCCACCCAGGTGGGATGCTGCCAGCAACTGATCTGTGATGTGTGTAGGTGGCTTCTGTCCCAGAGCTCCCAGGTGAGAGTTTCTCAGGCTCTGATGCTAATGCCTCTTGTGTCTTTCTAATCCCCCCCCACACCCCAATCTGAACGTTTCCTCTGTTTCCAAGTCCCTAAAGGAAGCTCAGGAGAGTTGTCTTCCTTATCAAGGACGGGGTTGTCTTCCTTATCAAGGAAGGGGGACACTGCAAACAAGTGAATGAACAGAGCGTTGTTTCCGTTGGTGGCTTTAAGCTGGGAGGAGGAGATTAATGGGTTATTGGAGACCTCAACAACAGCCAACTTTCCACCTGGGGCACTGCCCAGGGTGTCAACAGCTCCGTGCTGCACAGACCAAGCCTGCTATGTGTTGGGCATTGGGAGGGGGAGGCGTATAGGCAGATCTGAAAAGCAGGAAGGTTCCCCAGCCTCCCGGGACAGTAGCACGGATATAGACAAAAGCATTCAAGACCAAAGAAACATTCTTACATGAGATAGGAGCCATAAGTGGTGGATGGGACTAGTACCTGGGCTCGCACTGCAGGCTTGCCCAAGGAGGTGGGGGGGAGACAACTAAAAATATGGAGAATTACTGGAGTGGAAAGATACCTTTTCCTGCATCAGACTGTGGAAAGTAGTGTTTCTCTAGGGTGGGTGGGAGCTCCTTTGGTACAAGGGACTGTCTGAAGTGAGATAGTGTCTGGACAATGGAGAAGGCTGAGGTGCACCCGCTGTCAGATTTCCCAAGCGCTCTCTAAGGGGAGTGGGCGAACAGACACAGACTCACCCTCTGCCCCATGAATGGACACGTGGACAATTTAAGCACTCTGGCTCAGCTGCTACCCAGAGTTAAGTGTGGATTTGACTCCACAGCTTTCTGGCTTATTCTCCAAGTCTGGAGGGGGTGGATGTGGGTTTAGGATTGGATTTGAATTCCTGCAAAATTTGGGGTCCTGTGGCTTGGACAGCTGCGTCAGTGTGTGCTTCTTACTGAAGCGCCCTTCTTGGAAATAGGAGAGTGGCGAATCTAACTACAAAACAACCTTGCCTCTCGCCTCTCTGGACATTCGATGTTTTACAGCTTGTAAAGCTCAGTGCATCTGCTGGGAACTCCTTCTGGCTGGCTTTCTTTGGTTGGTCTTGAGGTCTGGGGTCACCATCAGTCCCCAGCTCCCAGAGACCCTGACAAGATCCCAAGTCCTGTCAGGAAAAGCCCTTGGGTAAAGTGAATCTTCATCCTTTCCTGCTTTTGTTTGAATCCAAGTCAAGCTCCCAGAACAGCACATGAATCTTGGACTCAACCCCACCCCCCCAACCCCTTCAGCACACACAAGCAGGTAGATTTATGGTGCCCTGCCCCCATCCCACCCCTCCCCCCAGCCCCCAGCCGGCCTTGGTCGGAGGACAAAGCAACTCAGAGCTGTTGGAATGCTAATGTCTGGGAGTCAGGCCACTGGGCTGGTACAAAAGCAAGCAGGAGTGGGAACACCTTCCTCTTTGGGCTACAGGGTTGTGTGACCTTGGACAAGTCTCCAAGCCTCAGCTAAATCAAAACAGAAAGAAGTTAGAGACAGTTTCTAAAAACCCACTCACTAGATTTCTGGGAGATCAAGAGAGAAGGCTATGCTTCATAAAGAATGAAGTTACAGCTCCCCCCACCCCTCACCCACACTCCCACCGGAAATGGTGTAAAACACCCTGAAGTCCCTAGCACCAAGGTCAACGTGGGAAGGCACGGGATGGAGTAGTTTACAGAATAAACACCAAACAAATCTAATTACACTTATGCAACATTTCTCTTTTGAGTCCCCCCCCACACACACACTCTACACCAACCTTCAAAATTCTGGCAGAGCAGTGCTCAAGAAAAAAGCAGGAGCTGGCATTTGCTGACCTACCTTCCAGGGGCCAGATGCAGGGGTAGATTATAGGGGATTTGAGGCTAGGCACCCATCTCAGGCACTCTCATAATGCCAGTGTACAGGACAAGGTGAATGGCCTCCCTCACGAGAACATCGATCCCAGAAGTGACTTGCATATGGCCCGTGGTCATTTGGTCACTCACTGTGGCCTCCCAGACCTGAGACACTGGCTCTAGTTTAGTAGTTTGGTGCTTTTCACTCTGTGCCTTTAGATAGAAGAGGAGCAGGAGCCAGAGGACAAGCCTTTGGAGTCCAGCCAAGTTCCCCGGGGTTCCAGTAAGGTCCAGAAGCTCCTTTGTGCATGCCCCCACCCAATTTCTAGGCCTCCTGGCCAACTTCCAGGTCCTGTCCACCACCTCTGCTTCTGAGATCCCTGGTCCAGGACCGATTGATGAAATGTCACTGCACGGGTGACTTTCAGTGGCGACTGCTTAGATCCTGAAGCCTTAAGCACGCCCCTGGCCATGGTGCTGAAACAGCCACATTGACCTAGCACAAAAGATGCTCCTAGGCATGTCCTGTCCTCCGCCCAGAAAACTCTCTGCCTACCCCTTTAGTCCATGCTTCCAGGATGGAGTCTTAGGAACATCGGACTGCTAAGCATCCCTAAGTGAGGGAGCATGGGCTCTGTTGTTACTGGCTGACTGCGTGACCCTAGAAATTTCTCTCTCTCTCTCTCTCTCTCTCTCTCTCTCTCTCTCTCTCTCTCTCTCTCTCTCTCACACACACACACACACACACACATACACACACACCAAATTAGAAGCTAGAATTGAGCAACATGTTCAGAAAATTCCAACAGCATCTAAGAAGTCTGGGAAATAACAATGTTGCAAGTTTGGTCTAGCGAAACCCCTAGCTGGCGGGCATTGTTTGAAAACTTTTCCCTCAATATGTGTTTTATCTTTGAGTTACAATGAAGTTGTAATGATTCCAAGAAGAAGAGTAAAAGAAAGTCTTCCAAGTGCAGACACAGAATGGCGGAGAGGTGGCTAGCAACCGCTTTAGACTCAGACACAAGGGTTCAAATCCTGATGCTGCTGCTAATTAGTGGTTTTGCATTAAAGCCCCCTTTATCTTCTTAAAGCCTATTTTCCTTGTTCATGAAGCTGAGACAATGGCTAATAGCCATGTAACTGGGCTGTTGTATTCATTAAGTATACTTGTTTTGTCTTCCAAGCTCTAATCTATGATACCCATTAATTTCTAAATTTGTCTGCAGTCTTTCTATTCCTTCCTGGGAGGGAGAAGGGGGACAGTAGGTTTGAATTTGCTCTCCACCCCTGCTTGTTGTAGACCGGCACAAAGGTCACACACCACATCCCGGTAACCTTTCCTGAGCCCCAGAAATATATGTACAGTTACCCCTTGGGGACTCCAAATAAGATGCCCCAAATGGAATTCCTCTGCATCCCCCCCTCAAATTAATATTGCCTCCTGGGTACTAAGTAGCATTGTTCTGAGTAGAAATCTAGATTCTTCTAGACTTTCCTCCCTCACTGCCACTTCATGGGTAGCCTTCAAGTCTTCCTGGTCCACCTTCTCTTTTTAATTTTTAAAGTTACATTCACCTGTTGAATTAGAGCGTGTGCACACATGAATCTTTCCATCTGTGTGGGGACACAGTGCATGTGTGGAGGTCAGAGGACAGTCTGTAGAAGCCAGTTCTCACCTTCTCCTCTGCGGGTCCTGAGGATTGAACTCAGGTTGTCAGGCTTGGCGGCAAGCATCTTTTACCTGTGAGCCATCTCACTGAGCCATCTCACTGCCCATCTTTTCTTGCACGTGGACGCTTCTTTCCCAGTTCAACTCTTCCCCCCTCACATGGAGAGGTGACCTAACTCAGTTCCCCTCCTCTAACCTGTACCCTCCATACTCCTGTACCAATCAGAGTCTCATCCAATATACAGAATGACCATGCTGCTCTCCTGTTTAGAATCTTCTTGTAGCTTCCACCTCTCATGATGGAAAGCTCACATTCTAGCATGGAAGAGTAGGGTGATGGGAACCGATGTGACTCTGAGTCTGGCTCCTAGCTGGCTCACTATCAGTATGAATACGAACCAGTTCCTCGGTCTTTCTTTATCCACCAAGTGGAGACTGGCTACCTTACCTTTCAGAGTACAGACTTTGGCCAAGTTGTTTGAGAACCTCACCAACAATTCCCCAAGCTGAGCATTCCTGGTGGGTGGGTAGCCCTGATAATGCCTACTGTTTATGAACTCCTTCTGTCTTTATCTCCCGTCAGTTCCTAGGTACTCGACAACCAAAAGACTGAGGCTGCATCACTGTGGTCCCACCAGCAAGAAAGGAAGTTAAGCACAGACCAGGCTCACCCACAGTCTTCATGCTTCAACCCTGCAGCATCGCACAGCACTTATTTCCTTAGACTAGGAGGACATGATGGCAAGGTTTGATCTAGCTAGATGAGAGATTGTATTGTATTTGGCTTGGAGAACTGACCAGATTCTGGTTTGAGATCAGGATTGCACTGGGTAACACATGTTTGGTTTTTGTTTTTTTTGTTTTGGTTTGGTTTTGTTTCTTGGTTTTTTTTGGTTTTTGGTTTTTTTTCCTTTGATTTATCATACCAGAATGTACACTTGTGACTAAAGAGCTGACACACCAGTTTTGAAGTGTGCAATGTACATTACCACTAACCTAGGACAGTTGAAACTCTGTACCTTTGGATCAGCATCTTCACATCTTCTTCCTCCTCTTTTTTATTAATTTTTTTGTTTTATTTTATACATATGGGTGTCACCTGCACGTACATCTGAATGCCATGTGCATCATGACTGGAGTCCAGAAGAGGGCGCCAGATTCCCTGGAACTTACAGACAGTTGTGAGTCACCAAGTGGGCACTGGGAATCGAACCCAGGTCCTCTGGAAGAGCAGTCAGTGCTCTTAACCGCTGAGCCATCTCTCCAGCCCCTCATTCTCTTTTCACAGTGCCTTGCCTTCAATTCCAGAAATACTGACCTGTCAGAGGTTCCCTTTGACACACACAGACACTCATTCTGTGCTTTCTCTCTAGTATTTTCTGTCTGTCCCAAACCTGTCTCCTTTTCCCATTCCTCAAGCCTCCAGTGTGGAAACTTCCTCTGTATGGTTCTCCCCTCCCCCTGCTACTTCTAGAAGACCCCATGAGTGTGACTACCCATAAATATGTACATACATGAGATACTGTGATTTATGTTTACACTGTAGAGTCAATAAAGTAAGCTAACATACTCATCACTTACTTCATCAATGTATTGTTTTTTAAATGACATTTACTTATTTGGGTGGGTGGGTACGTGCACACATAGCCCATGTAGATGTCAGAGGACAACTTGTGGAAGTCGGTCAGTTCTCTGCTTCCACCATGTGAGTCTCACAATCATACTCAGGTCCTCAGGCTTGGCGGCAAGTACCTTTACCTACTGAACCATCTCCTTGGCCCGTGTGTGTGTGTGTGTGTGTGTGTGTGTGTGTGTGTGTGTGTTCATGCACCCACGTGTGTATGCATGTGTGTGTGTACTGAGAATACTAAAAGTCTGGTCTTAAGTATACAATGTGCTATCACTTACTGTGGGACAGTTGGGTCACCTGACAGGCACGCCATCTCTCTGAAGTGAATTTCCAGTCCAGCTGAAGCCTCACACCCTTTGATCAACATCTTCCCATGCCACCTCCTCATTTTCTGGTCCCCACCTCTCTAGTCTTTGTTTCTTTGAGATGGCATTTTTTAGTCCCACATATGAGCGAGATCACACACAGTTTCTCTGTGCCTGGCCTATTTTACCCAGTGTCCCGTTCTCCTGTACCCCCTGTGTTGCTGTATGTTCTTCCTCTGTGGATATATGTCACGCTTTATTCATTCCTCAGTTGGTGAGTGCTTGTGTTCAGATCTCAGATAGTGTAAACAGTGGAGGTGCGGGCCTGTTGTCCTCCACAGACTGATTCTAATTCCAGAAGTGGATTGGTGGATCTGTTTGTTTAGGAATTTCCAGCCCTCCACCCACTGGCTAGCACGTCAACACCAGTGAATATCTGTTGAATAAACGAGGGAGATGATGATTCATGTAGAGACACAAGACCTATGCTGTCTCATATTTTCTTCTATACAAGAATAACCAATATTGCCTGTCTGTGGACCTATTTTAGAAGAGACCTTATCTGCCTTAGTAAACCCGGGTTCTCATGGTGACTATGGTGTTTCTGAGCTCAAGAATAGCAACACCATCATGTAGCCGATTCCTCCTGAGATCATTTCAATGAGCCAATGGGAAGAGAAGGGCTTGGCAACTAGCTCATCTCTGATACTTCATAATCCCATCAACTCTGGCAAGTTACTTGGTTGCTCCAAGCCTCGGTTTCTCAAGCTATAAAATGGTGAAAACCACAGCGGCTCATGGAGTCGGATGAGGATGCTGGAGACAGCAGGTGTGTTCATGCACTTTCTGTGATGCCAGCGACTTGACAAGACTCCACTATGGTACCTCTCTCATCTCCTCTTATTCCTATAGATGACTAGCAGAGAAAGCATGGGCTAGGAACGACTTTTCCATCTTAACCAGAGGGGTGGTGTGGTTTACCAAGCACTCGGGCCAGTCGTCATGGAGATGCACGGAGCCAAACTACTCCATGCGTCTGTATTAGGTATCTATTACTGTGTAACAGACTACACAACATTAACTTCTGAAGGCCAGCAACAGTGCACACATGCCACTCCTGAGGGTCAGGAACCTACGTGTGGCTTAGCTGGGTTCCTCCGGCTCAAGGCATCTGAGGGTCTGTAGTTAAGGTCATCGGGCAGGTATGCTCTCTCTCTTGCCTGATGAGCTGACTGGAGGAGAAGCCATATCTACGTGCATCTGTGTGGCTGTGGCCAACATTCAGTTCATCTGAGGTTGTTGGGAAGAATGCTTTAGCTCGTCACTGACTTTGGGATAGAGGGCTTCCTCTGGTCCTTCTCCATAGCTTTGGTCACACAGGACAGCTCAGACTATGGCAACTGACTTTCTTGTATGAGTGCATTATATAAGTATGTATTTTTGAGCTAGGGTCTCACTATGTAGCCCTCACTGGCCTGGATCTCACTCTGTAACCCAGGCTGGCCTCAAACTCACAGAGATCCATGGGCCTCTGCCTCCCAGGAGTGCTGGGATTAAAGGTATTCTTCGGGTTCACTTAATGAAAGCATCAAAAAGAGGGGGGCACCCAAGACAGAGGTTACAGGCTTTTTGTAAAAAATTTAAAGGGTGATAACCCTGGTGGGGGTACCCAGCTCCGGTAACCCCAATACTCAGGAGGCTGAGGCGGGAAGAGCAAGAGTTCCAGGCCAGCCTAAGGTGCATATCAAGACCTTATTACACACACCAAAGTGACCATCCACGTGTGACCATCCACACATGACAGTCTACACATGACAATCCATCACCTTTGCAACAACATTCAGCTCACAGGGAAGAAATCCAGGAAGTCCTGCCCACTGCCCAGGGGTGGGGTTACACAAACGAATGTGGACTTGGAGGCAGAGGTCCCTGGGTGCAATCATGAGGTGTCTATCACATTCATGGTGGCTGAAATCTTGGCTACAATGCCCCCCCACCCCCACCCTGCAAGAATACTAAGTAGGTGAGAGCATTTGCTGTTCAGGCTTCACAACCTGAGTTCTCTAAGACCCTCACTTATTACTTACTTTTCTATTGCTTTGATAAAGACCATGACCAGAAGCAACTGGAAGGAGGAAACAGTGTATGTGGCTTCCACTTCCCATCATAGTCTATCATGGAAGGAAGCCAGGACAGGAAGTCAAGGCAGGAACTGAAACAGGAGCCATGGAAGAATAATGCTTCCTCCCCATTGCTAGCTCAGCCTGCTTTCTTATAGAGCTCAGGATCACCTGCACAGGAATGGCACCACCTGGAGTGGGTTGGGCCCTCCCACATCAATTGTTCATCAGGGAAATGCCCCCACAGACGTACCTATAGGCCAATCTTGTGGAGGAGGAATTTCTCAATTAAGATCCCCCTTCCCAGATGTGGCTAGGTTTGTGTCAAGTTGGCAAAACCCAACCAGCTCATCATGTAGAGACGGAAGGGGAGAACTGGCTTCCTCAAGTTGTCCTCTGACCGTCACATGTGCGCCCATTGCACACATGCACACACACACACACACACACACACACACACACACACACACTCACGCGTGCACATGCACACTTGGACTCTTTGAGGCAAGCATACTAGAGTTTACATAAAGGAAGTCCAGGTATTTTCTTGGACTCCTGAGCCTGAAGCAAGTGTCTCCTTATCCCCAGTGTTCAGGTTGACGTCTACAGAAGGCCCAGAATGCCAGGCCTGCCACACTGAATGCTCATCTCAACCCCACCCCACCCCACCCCACGCCCCTGCACTGATCATGGACATCCATTCTCTGCTTTCACAGGCCTCCCTGCCCCCACCCCTGAGGCAGAGATTTAGGATGTCTGGGGCCTGGACACAACACCCACTGAAGAAAATTTACTGCCTCTGGAGAACCAGGGCCTGACTTGGGGTCTTGAATGCATCTTTTCCCCCTTCGCCTTCCCTTTATTAGGTTAGTCATTGCCTGAATCGGTTGCCATGGTTTGGGCAAACCCATGGCGACTCTATAATGAAGCCTGAAAGACTTGGACCCCATTTATCATCCTCAGTGTTTGGGAGGCCCAGAGCCTCATTTGCCTGCCCTGGGGTCTGGACACCACTCTTCTGCCTGCTACCCCCACTCCCGGGCCCCTTTTGAATGAGGAATGAACAGGTGGCGCCTTGGAAGAAAAGAGGAGGCGACCCACACAGGTGGAATGAGAAATATACATACATATACATGTATATGCCACACAGGCACACACACACTCTACGAGTTTGAACACAGACCAAGCATATCGGCAGCCAGACTTTTTTTTTTCCCTAGGGAGTAGGAGACAGAAGTGTGCTTTCCAGGTACAAGGAGTTTGGAACCTCTCTCAGAAATATGGGGACCTACCTACATCCCGGCAGATTCAGGTGTTGCTACACTCTCCGTATACCTCAGGAATAGCCTGAGCGGTACTGCAGTCCCACAGTGAATTAGGGCAGATGGGACATAGACCCGTGTGGAGATGAAGACTCAGGGAAGTTCAGTAACACATTCACAATCACCCAGTGATGGGCAGCTAGGATAAAGAACGGAGCCCATCCCATTTATCCTGGAAAAATGTGTAGGGCGAAGAGCTTTATGAATTCTCGCACACCCACTGCCCAGATTCGGGAGTTACTACCTTAGAGTCGATCACGGTTGGCACAGGTCCCTGCCACACCCTCAGCATTCCTCCACGGGTCACACTGGAGCAACCCAGGAGCCGCACAGTTCCAGTGGTGTTGTCCTTCACTGCTGTCCTTTCTGTGCTCAGTGTGAACTGAATAAGACAGGAGTATGGTCGTTGATAGTCTTGCCTGTGGAGACAAAGGCCTAGGGTTCTAGTTCCACCTCCTCCTCTTCCCAGTGTGGCACTGGACCCACCCAAGGGTCTGACCAGGTCAGCCAATGGTGAAAGGAAGCAATGTTAGCCTCTCACAGCATAACTGTCAGAATTAAATGACACGGGGACAGCATCCAACAGGCATCAGCACCTGTGCAGACACACAAGGCTTCCGTGATTCCCGTTCTAGTGACCACTCCACCCCCCCCCCCCCCCGTGCCCAGTAGCTGTTGTCCTGGCAAGAGGTCAACTTTATAGCAATTCCTCTATTTTAAAAAAGACTCTGTGTGTGTGCGTGTGCATGTGCATGCGCGTGTGTCTGTGTCTGTGTGTGCCATGTCAGTGCAGGGCAGAGGCCAGAATAAGGACCTGGATCCTCTAGAGCTGGAGTTACAGACAACTGTGAGCTTTCCAGTGTGGATGCTGGCGCTCAAACTCGCATCTTTTTAATGAATTTTAATGGCAGGGTTTGTAACAGCAGAGCTATTTCTCCGGCCCCACAAGGCCAGCTCTTGGCTTTGTGTCCAGGTGATTTGGTGTAGGTCCCTAGAATAGCAGCAAGTGTCTTCTTGCTACTGCATCTGGCACTAGGTTCTCATCAGAGAGCTTGGTTCCAAGTGCTGACATCCCCCTGCCTCAGCTCTCACAACCATGTTTAGCTCTGCTTCATGAGCCCCCCAGTCAGCTAATCAGGTCCCCTGTCTCCTCTTTTTGCATCTTGCCTCTTCACTGGACCCCGCATGTGAGCACCTTTTATGTGTGTGCGTATGTGTGTGCTCTTGCTTCTCTGGGGTGCTCCGCCCCATTCTTGAGTTCATGCTCAGCCTTCAGAGAGATGCCAGGACACCGTGACCTATCCTCCTGCCTCCTGACTGACTGACAGAAGCAGGGAGGAAACTGGTCCCTGAGTAGAATATTGAGGTGCCGAGTTTTCCTGGAAGAGGCAGGCAAGCACTCTCCACATGGAGACATGCTGGAGTTGCTCTATGCAGGCTGCAGCTCAGGGAAGGCAAATAGCCCACCTAGGTCTCGTGTAGGTGAGGCCTGATCTTGGTAGCTGGCCTGTTCCACAGGGTGTTTGCTTATTCCGGGAGCCTGGAAGCCGAGTTCAGCAGGGTTCTGGCTGAAGGGCATGGTCTCCCTCCAAAATGGACATTAAAAAAATTTTAATGGAAACTCATTGTTACTGGGGTATACTGTATGTGACTCACTGAGTTATATTGTATCTGACTCATTGTTACTGGGGTATACTGTGTCTGATTCACTGTTACTGGGGTATACTGTATCTGACTCA
>CABHPP010167791.1:0-34662 GCA_902168425.1 Peromyscus attwateri
TAAATTCCTGCATTGATTTACCCTGGACTACGATCTGGAACTGCAAAGCAAATAAAACCTTTCCTATAACTCTAAATTATTTTTTAGTCGGAGTATCTTATCACAGAAATGAAACTAGAACAGAAAACCAACAATGATAAGCCTGATGTCTGGAAAGTAGAAAGAGTGTACGAGTATCTGCAAATGAACAATATAAGCAACCAAGTTAAAACCCAGACAAAAGATTTGGTCAGGCATATTATAAAAGAAATCTAAATGACCAGTACATTTTCAAACTGTGCTCAATGTTATAGTTGGAACACTATGAGCCATCAGATGGCCTGGGAGTGGAAAGTGTGACCACACCACATCCCAGTGATGCTGGGCTGCACAGAGTGTTCATATGCTGCTGGTGGTGCGTTAATAAATACACACCACTCTGGAAAACCAATAGGAAATTCGGGTAGATTCATTCCTCTTCTCATCCCTGTGATAATATAACCAAAGGAGGCAAATTCAGAGAGCCAGGATTTATTTTGGCTCATGGTGGGGAAAGCATGGTGGCTAGGACTCCCTCTTTTGTGATGAGAGCATGCAGCTGCCCCTTCTTATATGGCTCCAACCAGGAAACAAAGACACAGGTACAGGAAGTGGGGCTTGGATAAAACCCTCAAGTCCCACCCCCAAGTTACCCATTTCCCCCAACTAGATCCCATCTTTTAAAGGATCCACAACCTCTCAAAACAGCACCACCCACTGGGGATCAAGTATTCAAACACTTGAGCCAAGGGGGGGGACACTTCACATTTAAACCATGACAATCAGCATTCTCTTGTTGTTGTTAGGGGTTTTTGTTTTTTGAGAAAAGGTTTCTCTCTGTAGGCCTGACTATCCTGGAACTCTGTAAACCAGGCTGGCCTTGAACTCACAGAGATCTGCCTGCCCCTGCCTCCCAAGCGCTGGGATTAAAGCCATCCAAGTAAATAGGTAAAGGAATTGTACTGGAGTGATGTGACATAATACTGTGAGGTAATAAAGACCGTGGCTGGAGAGATGGGGCTTTCGTTAAAAGTGTGCAGTTGGCAAGGACACTGTGGTGACAGAAGTGTGTGGGAGAGGGGAGCTGTTCACCTCATAAGCAGACAGGATGCAGAAGGGTAAGGAGGTGACTGGGAAGCCAGTATAAACATCAAAGGAACACATGTAGGGACCAACTTTCTCCAAATGGCTCTCGGTTCCCAAGGTAGCTCCAGCTGACACCAAGCGTTCACAGCATGAGCCTGTGGGACATGCTATATTCAAAATGCAACAGATATTTTAAAACATCTTTTAGAAAGATTTATGTTACTTATGCATAGGTAGGTGTGTGTGTGTGTGTGTGTGTGTGTGTGTGTGTGCGCGCGCGCGCAGTTGCCCACATAGGCCAGAAGAGGGCATCAGATTCTGCAGAGCTGGAGTTATAGGCATTTGTGAATGTCTCAGTGAGGGTGCAGAGAACTGAGCTCTGGTCCTCTTGCAAGGACAACAAGCTCTTAACCACTGAGCCAGCTCTCCAACTCCAGCCAAAGCTTTGGTGGTTTTGTTTTTGTTTTTAAACCAAAGAAATTAGCCAGGCAGTGGTGGCGCACGCTTTTAATCCCAGCACTTGTGAGGCAGAAGTAGGTGGATCTCTGTGAGTTCGAGGCCAGCCTGGTCTACAGAGAGAGATCCAGGACAGGCACCAAAGCTACACAGAGAAACCCTGTCTCAAAAAAACAAACAAACAAACAACAACAACAAAGAAATTATTACAAAATTGTAGGGGTGAGCTCTAGGCAAGAAGGTGGGGTGACACTGGCAAGAAACTTACATATGACAGGCAGGGTTCAATTCCTTGGCCTGCTTAGTGGTCCGTGGACATTCCCTTTGTAGTAACCTGCTAGCCTGCATGGGAAAGAGGAAGAGAAGGACCAGGGAAGGAGTCAATTTATCAGGAAGTGCTCAGATGGTTCTGTTCTCCCTCTGTAGTGGCTTGGACAGGGTGGACAGCTTCGGGGGCCAGGGAGCTTGGATTTGCATTTTCCAGTTTCTCTGCCTATTTGCTGGTTGACCTTGTGTGGTTCCCTTACTTTGTCTTGTAAGTCCTTCTGCAAAACAGAGACAGCGTGACCTCTGTGAAGACTGGTAACTCCCAGCATGTTAGAAGCAGGGTTATATAACTGTTAAATAAGTTCAAATTTGTGGATTTATTCCACCTAGAAGTCTCTTAAACACTGCTGTTCCAACCCTCTGGGAGCCTTTACAGGCAGTAAACTTGACCCCAGGGCGCAACTCCCAGAACGGGGACTACTTCCTACAGTCTGTGCAGCCCTTAATTGCACACTTTGCCACTGACATGCAGGTTAGATTGGGGTTTGGACTAACCCCCACCCTCCAATCTCACCAGAGTCCCAGAGCCATTGGGACTAAGGGCCAGGAAGTCCGGAAGGCCCTCATTGGCTGCTTGCTTCTATAGCTAGACCTGACCTGCCCCAGGAGCAAAGGTGGTCCCCTTTCCTACTCCAGGACTCAAAAAAATAGACAGAGATATGAACTCAAGTTCCCAGGAAAAAAGTCACGTCTATGTTAAAGACTCTACCAGTGTGATTGAATCATTAGAACTTTGTGATCGTAGGGAGTTGGAATGTTATCGATCCAGAGTCAAATTATCTTGGACAATCTTTAGTCCCCCGTAATAGCCACTCATTGCCCATCTCTACGTCTGAACTAACATCCCCATAGGTATCAATTAAAACTTTAAGGAATGTGGGCTGGAGAGGTGGCTCAGAGGTTAAGAGCACGGGCTGTTCTTCCAGAGGTCCCGAGTTCAATTCCCAGCAACCACATGGTGGCTCACAACCATCTGTGATGAGATCTGGCGCCCTCTTCTGGCCTGCAGGGATACATGCAGACAGAACACTGTATACATAATAAATAAATACATCTTTAAAAAAAAAAAAAAACTTTAAGGAATGTATTAACAAGCCCCTTGCTCTCATCCACCCAAAAGCTGAGCTGCCATAAGGTTGGTTGCATTGAAACCTATAACAGAGATTGTCCCACTTGACAGTAATCCCTGATGTTTCCACCAATGTATTCGGGACTGATTTATGACAACTTTTGTTGTTGTTGTTCTATAACTGTAAAAACTTGCAACATTGTTCTTTGGGACAACCTGAATCCATGTTCCCAGGCTGCGGTCACTCATAGTGGTTCAAGGATGAAGTCTCTTCTTCCCTTAGAGTGAGAGCTGTGTGTTGTAGCCACAGAAATCACCGTTGTGAGGAAAGACGGGCCAGGAGGTGGCAAAACCAGCCTCTCATCTGTCCTCCCTCAGAGGAAGAGGCAGAAACAGAAGGGTGGGGGTGGGGTGGCCGAGAAAGCAACTGATGGCAGAGAATGAGGCTTGCCCAGCCAAGGGCTCTTTGTGGGGTCTTAATTAAGCTCGGAGGCTCCATTGTTCCTTTTCAGGACGAAACATATGTTCAGGGCCTGGCTGAGGTTTGGGACTGGAATTTCAATGGTGCTTGGCCTCATGGCCTACCAGGGGAGGGGAGGGGAGTGGGAAGACACACACTGTCCCAAGCTATATGAGGGTCAACAGCATCCCCAGTCCCGTGTCTCACCTTCTAGGGAGGTGACAATAAACAGCTTGGTGTGGACACATGCAGTGTGACCTTCAGTGGGCCTCAGTTGCCAACCTTGCGCCATTCAGATGAAGCTGAGAAACTCGTCCCCAGGATCGCCACCCTCTGAGCAGAAGCTGTCCAAACGTCAGATGGCCATTTGAAGGGATTTGGAGAAACCACGTAGGGAGTTGGGCACACGGTCCTTGAAGTCTGAAGAATGCTGGTGTTGTGTCTCCTGACAGAACCAACTCCCTCCACTTGGGAAACGAGACTCTGAGCCAACGGAGCCTAAAATTGCTGAAACAGGAAGTGAAAACTTTGCTAGTGGGTAGCTAGGAGTGCATTCTGCCATTCCGGTTTCCACCTCTTGACTCCTGGCTGTGGGAAAAGCGGTACCACATACCGGACTCTGACTGACAGTGTACCTGCCTCCTGGAGCACCCTGCCCCAGTTGTCACCTCATTGGTTCTGTGTCTATGTCTTTTAAAGTTCATCCCATCAAGCTAGATGCTTCAGGACAGTGGGGGACATGCTGAGACCAATAGACTCTGAGTACGGGCCTACTGTTCCACTTCTCTGTCGGTGAAGTGAGTTCCTTGGTCCGAAGCAATGTTCTGTGGGTTACCATGACTGTGGATAAGGCATTCTGTAAGTCCTCAGATGGTACTATAGGTAGAAGCATTGCATGCACAAAAGTCAAGTCCATAGCCAGAGGACGTATCAACAACTCCAGTAAGGTCAAAGTGTTGTTCTATCTATAAAGAAGTGGTCCAATGTAGTCAACCTGCCACCTGGTCACTGATTGGGTCACATACCCCAGAGAACTCAGGGTCGCTCTCTGCTGCTGGCACTCAGCTTCAGCTGTGGCCAGGTCAGCCTTGGTGAGTGGAAGTCAGGTTGCTGAGCGGGTGCCCTCCATCCCTTCACTGTGAATACATTGTTCATAGGCGCACTGAGCAGTCGATGAAGCAGGAAGAAAACTGTCCGCATGGCAGGCCATCCTACCCACTCAGTTATAAAGGTTTCTCTCTGCTGATGTCATCTCTTCCCCTGGCCCACAAAAAAAAAAAAAAAAAAAAAAAGCAGGATGTTGTTGTTGTTTTTGCAAGGCTTCTTATATACATTTGTCAAGGAAAATATTTTTTATGTTTAAGTTTCTCCATTGATCATCTGCAATACAAACCAAACCAGTCTCCATAGAGAGATTGACTCCTCTATGTCCTGGCAGACTTGAGATGGAACAGGCCACCCTGAGGTCACCTCTGTCTGTACATGAGACACAAATATCCTTGCCCCTTGCCCACTGGAAGAATTCTAGCCACATTCTTTGCCATCAGTTTCCCAATCATGCTCCTTCCAAGTCCCTGACCATTGAGAAAGACCGCTAGCTACAGTCTATGAAGCAGTGTACAGTCACCCACCTGGGCACTTTTTTCTTTCCAAACATAATGTACAAGTAGGTGTACTGCCTTAAGTTCCACCCACTCTGAATATTTACCTTCACCGATACCCTGCCAGATGTCCCCAAAGGGGGCTCTAATGCTACAAGTATCCATTCTCCAATAGTGTTTGCAAACATCCAGAACTATCTTTAAGACACAGTCTTCTCTTCCTGTCACCAGGTTATCACGAGGCCATAGGTGCATGCTGGTGGATGGAAGGCTTTGTTGCAAGACCAGGCACTGTGGATATTTGGGCCACTTCTTCATGTAACTTTCTTGTGCCTTCAGGGTCTGCTCAGGCCCAGTTAGGTTCATACCACTTGTATTTGCTCATGGTTGCGAATGTGTATACCCCACTTACTGGCTTCATGGGTCAGCTAACACCTGGCTCGTGGTGGACCATTCAGGTCACATGTCAAACATGCTCCAGTTTGCTTTCTATTTCTGTGATAAAAACATTCTGGGGTTGGGGATTTGGCTCAGTGGTAGGGCGCTTCCCTAGCAAGCGCAAGGCCCTGGGTTCGGTCCTCAGCTCCAGTAAAAAAAAATAAAAAAAAAACAATAAAAAAAAAAACATTCTGACCAAAAGCAACTCAGGTGAAAAAGGATTCATTTGGCTTATACTTCTGTGCCATGGTCCATCATTGAGAAAAGTCAAGGTAGGAACTCAAGCCAGGAACCTGGAGGCAGGAACTGATGCAGAAGCCATGAAGGAACGCTGCCTACTGGCTTGCTCCTCCATGGCTTACTGATCCTGGATTACCCAACCCTGAACCACCTACCCAGATGTGGTACCACCTAAAGATGGCAGATGCTCCACATTAATCATGAAACAGGAAAATATCCCACAGACTTACCTACCAGTCAATCTGATGGAAACATTTCCTTAATTAAGATTTCCTTATCCCAGATGACCCTAGTGTGTGTCAAGTTGGCAAAAAACTAACCAGAATACATGGTAACTTGGTAGCTAATGGGCAAGTGTTGAATTTCCATTAAGGACCAAGAGCTCTCTCCCAAAGGGAGAACTGTCATCTGCAGATACTCCAAAAGCCATGGGTCTCTGTTGTGACTCACCTGAAGGTGCCTGCCGAAGGCTCCACACAGCATCCCCATCGGCCACTGAGAATTTGAGGACTTTCAGGTTTGCTAGATTGTATAACCCAAGAAGCAGGCCAGTGTGCATAGCATTCTGGACCTGTTCTAGGCCCCACTCATTGGGAATATGGTCTGGAGTAACAGAGCCTCCATAGTCCACACAGGCCAATGAAACATTCTTTCTTGGTAGTGCAACCATAGAAGAACTATCTCTTCATGTCCTATCCCCTGGACTTTTAGAATGTCTAATAGGGTCTCTTACTTAGAATTTATTCCCCATCCTCTGACATGCAAATGCTTTGCCAACTCCAAAGTGGCTGATACTGCCTATTCACGGTCCAATTGGTATAATGCCATCAATACAATGGACCAGTGTGATACCTTGTGGAAGAGACAGGTGATTAAGATCCCTGTAAACTAAGTTATGACCCAGGGCTGGAGAGTTAATACAGCCCAGAGATGGAACTGTAGAGGTGTATTGCTGGACTTGCCAGATGAAAACAAAATTGCTTCTAATGGTCCTTCTGAACATACTTGCAGGAAAAGCCATTCACTGGATGAACAGCTGCATATCAAGTATCAGGAGTGTATTGGCCTTCTCAAGCAGAGAGCCCTCAGCAGGTACAGCAGATGCAATTGAAGTCATCACTTAGCTGTGCTTGTGATAACCAAAAGTCAACCTTCTACACAGGCCAAATGTGGGAGTTAAAGGAAATGTGATGCATCTTTCAAGTCCTTGATGATCTCTCCAAGGAATGAGCTATTGTTCTCCATTCACTATATCCCAGGTAACTGAAATAGCTTAGTTTAGCCTATATCTCCTCCAAGTCCCTGCAAGACCATTCACTCCACAGGTCATGGAACCAGTATGGGAATGTTGCTAACTCTTAAGAACATCTGTTCCAATTATACATTCTGAACTGGGAAGATACCTGTCTTAGTTAGATCTTCTATTCCTGTGAAGAGACACCATGATCATAGCGACTCTTGTTGATTTTTTTGTTTGTTTATTTGTTTTTGGTTTTTTCGAGACAGGGTTTCTCTGTGTAGTTTTGGTGCCTGTCCTGGATCTCACTCTGTAGACCAGACTGGCCTTGAACTCACAAAGATCTGCCTGGCTCTGCCTCCCGAGTGCTGGGATTAAAGGCGTGCGCCACCACCGCCCAGCTGACCGTAGCGACTCTTATAAAGAAAATGTTTAATTGGAGTGGCTCACTTGCAGTTTCAGAGGTTCAGTCCATTGTCATGGCAGCGTGCAGGTAGATGTGGTGCTGGGGTCATAGCTGAGAGTCCTATATCTTGCAGGCAACAGGAAGTCAACTGAGAAACTGGGCGGTATCCTGAGCATAGGAAACCTCAAAGCCCGCCCCCACAGTGACACACTTCCTCCAACAAGGCCACACCTCCTAATAGTGCCACTCCCTATGAGGTTATGGGGGCCAATGACATTCAAACTACCACAATAACCACAGGATGAATCTGGGGTCCCATCAGCGTCAGACCTCGGCTAACACACTATTCATCACCTAACCTCCATAAGTCTCTATTTCAATTGAAGGGCCACAATGCTGCTTGGGAGGTTGCAGGATCAACATCAATGCAAAGCAGCTAGCATCCAAAAAGGCCCCAAAGGTTTGATTATTGTACTGGGATTTCCACCACCACCACCACCCTGCCCCGCCCCATGTTCAAGGCTGAGGTCCCCTTGGGGAAGGATGGGAGAAAGATTAGCAGTAAAACTTATTGGTGATGTACAACTTGGTCCTTCTTCAGCAGGGTCTGCCCTTCCCTTCATTCAAGGAACTCTGGGTCTAGGGACCAATCCGAGTCCTGGAATTGTTGAGGGGCCATGATTCTCTTTTGCTATGAGTCAGTAGCCTCTATTCACTAGCACTGGAATGTGTCTGCCCATACAGATGGAATGAGAATTTGGTAGACTTCCTATTCCCTTCTGGGGATGCCATGATTAATTAGTCATTTCTGATCATTGCTTTGCCCTGTGCTCCACTGAACAATTGAGGGCTGCCACTTGGTCCCTGCCACTCTGGAATTTGGTTATATCATTTACGTTTCCCAAATGAATGACCGTGGCTCCCACTGTAAGGCCTGGCCCACAGAAAAGAGCGCAAGCCACCCTCCAAGGATGTAGGTGCTTCCTTAGGAAGTCTGTCTCCTATGGTAGCCGCACAGGACACAAATACCACTGCCTCTGTGCCCTGCAGAACATCGTGGGAGAGTGAGTGGAAGGGTCGTAAGTGCCAGAGAATGGAGACCTGAAATGCTAAGAAATGCTGACCTCTGGGCATGGCCACCACAGTCATCAACACACAGCAGCTGTGGCTACTGCACAAGATGTGTGTACACACACATACACACACACACCCCCCAAACAAACAAACAAACAAATAAATAAATACTTTAAAATTTGAAATATATTTTAAACTGTTTAAAATCAAACCAACTAACCCAAAGTACTATTGTAAGTATTGGTATGTCTTCTGGGTACCCTGTAATGGAGATCTTTTTTTTTTGGTTTTTTGAGACAGGGTTTCTCTGTGTAGCTATGCACCTTTCCTGGAACTCACTTTGTAGCCCAAGCTGGCCTCAAACTCACAGAGATCAGCCTGGCTCTGCCTCCCAAGTGCTGGGATTAAAGGCTTGCACCACCACCACCTGGTGGAAGAGATCATTTAAAAGGTAAATCCACACCAGCATCCCCATCTCTTTGAGTCTTTTTTGTTTGTTTTTGTTTTGTTTGTTTGTTCATTTGTTTGTTTGTTTGTTTGTTTTATTTTATTACACAAATGCATATCTTATGTGCATTGGTGTAAAGGTGTCAGATCCCCTGGAATTTGATTCACAGACAGCTGTAAGCTGCCATGTGGTTGCTGGGAATTGAACTCAGGACCTCTGGAAGAGCAGTCGGTGCTCTTAACCTCTGAGCCATCTCTCCAGCCCCCGTTTGTTTGTTTTTTAGAGACAGGGTCTCATTATGTAATCCTGGCTGACCTGGAATTCAATATATAGACCAGGCTAGCCTTGAACTCATAGAAATCCCCCTGCCTCTGCCTCTTGAGTGCTTGGATTAAAGGTGTGCGCCACCACACCAGGCCCACAGCTGGCCACTTTTTGCTACATATTACTGTCAACCACATAAACTGTTGGCACCTTCTCCTCTTCCTCCTCCTCCCCCTCCTCCTCCTCTTCCTTTTTAAGTCTATGAGCTACTGCTTTCTGCCTAATGGCCCGGGTGTCCATAAACATGGCCTAATCTAATTTGCTATTCCTTCCACTATTACCCCACACTCTTAAAATCCATTCCCATACAAGCTCCTCAGACCTCTCTTGCACAGTGAGGAAGCCCCACATATTCTTTGGGAGTCCGGTGAAGCTCACCCCTATAAACCTGTGGAAACTTGAGTCAGATCTGGAGACAAAATGTAAGTGTGGGGCCCCAGGGAACCGGGATTGCCTCACCTCAGACCTGTATTGGGGAACATGACTGTTTCTATAAGCAATTCGAGACTAGTTCTTCTCAGTACAGCCCAGGAGGCCAGCACCTCAGGGGGTGTGGTAGGGATGTGGCCACTGCCAAGTGATGAGGTTACTTCCTCCGGCAGAACAAACCCATCAGAACTGAGGGATTCAGAGGGCCAGGGAGACGATTCAACAGGTAAAGGGGCTTGCTACCAAAGCCTGGCGACCCGAGTTTGATCCTTGGAACTCACACAAAGGTGAATGGACAGAGCCAATGCTCCAAAGCTGCCCTCTGACCTCCAGACACTCTTCCCGGCATGCATGCCCCCACGCACAAATAAGTAAATAAACAAAATTTCGGAGTTCGATGTCCTCTGCCTCACCAGCATCCTCACATACATTGCTACCCTATCACTAGACCCCATTCTTTCCAATCAGTGACCGACCCCACTTTAGCTGCCAGCACACTTCAGGGTGAGACTTAAGCATTCATCGTCCTCCGGTTATTCAGCAACTTTGGCCCTGTGGCTACATGGACCCTACTTTGCCCTTCCGGGGATAAGATATTACACATAGTCATGGTTCCACTTCCGCCTTCCAAGTCTTATTCATGCAACGCACATGCCATGGTGCATGCTAACAAGTTCCGCAGTGAGCGCATGGTGGTGGCATGGTGACAAGTTTGACAGAGTCTAGACTCCCTGGGGAGGGGGCCTCTGGGTGTCCTGTGAGGCGTTATCATCTTTGATTATGTTAATTGATATGGGAGGCCCCATCTTCATAGTGGACAGTACCATTTCCCGGGGTAGAGTCCCGGACTATATATGGAGAAAGTGAGCGTTAGTCCTTCGCTGGTCCCTCTTGGGTTCCTGCTTGTGTGATGTGACAGCTGCTTCCTGCTGCCTTGACTTCCCCACCATGATGGACGGTACCAACCATGATGGAGAAGAGACCCTTTCTCCTTTCAACAGCTTTTCTCGGGGTATTTTTCTTTCTATCACAGCGACAGGAAAGGTAGCTAAGATGGCTGGTAGATTGGAGCCTTCTGCCAGTCAAGAGGAGAAAGGGTTTATTTCCATGTGATACTTCCAAGAAAATACTCCCGACCAGAAAAGAAACTGAGGCAGGGAAGGATTATAGAAAACAGTCCACTTTACCTTAACCCAAGACTAATCACACTGGACTGGGACCCTCGGGGATTCTGAGTGAAGAAATGAATTAAGCCCTTCACTTGTCTGTCCTATATGTGTTTTATTTAGGGAACCCACTATTCTCCCCCATCCATTGCAACAGGCAATGTTTTCTGTCACCTTGCACATGAACTCTCCAATGGGCTAGCTCCGTCCATGCTCTCAGAGCTCTATATGTGGAGAGAGAAAAAAAAAGTCAATCTGAAGAAATGCCTTTACATGGCCATTATTTCCACAGGGAAAGAAAAGGAGCGGAAGGTACGGACTCCCTACCCCAACACATGCGCAGATGTTCTGTGGCTCAGATTCGACTGTGTATTTCAGGACAGGCGTGGGTTCGTGTGCTGTTTTAAGAACTAGGATGGGGAGGTCCCATGGGACCTTTCCCCAGTGGCTTCCAGCAGAGGCATCACCCCAGGCTATAGGACAGCCTCACACCAGGTAAGGGACTGGGGCACAATCAGGATTCAGAACACCACAGACCCCACAAGGACTGTTCACACTCCCTTTCTGTGGCCATAGCTTGATCCTTGTCGACCACTAACCTATTCTGTATTTCTATAATTTTGTCAGTTCAAGAATCTTGTAGAGCTGGCCAGATGGCTCCGTGGGTTAGCACTTGCCACACAAGTTCGGTCCCTGGAACCAACATTTTAAAAAGCCAGATGCAGTGGTGTGCATCTGTAATCCCATACTCACACTCCTAGGGCAAGAAGGGAGGCGGCAACAGAAGCCTTGCCTGGAGCTTGGGGGCCAACTAGCCTGGAGTTTGCAGGCTGTATAAACAAGAGACAACCTGCCTTGAAAAATAACTTGCTCTCTTAGGTATTTGTCGTGGCAGTGAAAAAACTGGGGGACAACACTATTCAGCCATAACTCAAAGTATAAAGTGGATATCTAGAAGTCCACACTAACATAAATAAATGACCAGGTCCACAGGCAAATAGGAGGATGGACATTTTCCTATATTGAAGAATTCCAAGTAATTACATCGACATTTGTTCTTTCAAGTGGGACTTAATTCTCTGCTCTTCAAGTGTGGTTGGCACTTAGTGACATTAATATATATGCATATATATGTAAACACACATGTTTTTTTGGGACAGGGTCTCTCTGTGTAGTCTTAGCTGTCCTGGAACTCCATATGTAGACCAGGCTGGCACTAAACTCACAGAGATCTGCCTGTCTCTGCCTCCCAAAGGCATGTGCCATCATATCTAGCAAAAAAAAAATTTTTTTTTTTAGATAGGATCTCTTGTAGCCCAAGTTGGTCTCTAACTCACTATGGAGCAGAGGACAACCTTGAACTTGAACTTCTGATCTTCTTACCCCACCTCAGAGTGCTGGCATGTAAACATGTACCACCATGTTTGGTTTTACATGGGGATTGAACTCAGGGCTTCATGCATGCCGAGCAGGTGCTCTAGCAATGGAGCCACACTCTCAGCTCCTGGTACAATGTTTCTAAAGATTATAATACGGAAAGGAAAAGAATGGACAAGCATTGTACAGTGGAGAACCCATGAGACAGAGGAAGAAGTACATCGTCAGTAACAAGGCAGTCCGAGCTGTAGCAAAACAGTGTAGCAAGGAACCAAGAGGCAAGGACACATCTCGGCTGTATAAAATTACTCGCGGTTCAAACTCTACATGGGGTTGGAGATGGCTCAGCAGTTAAGAGTGCCTACTGCCCTCCTATCAGAGGATCCCAACTCAGACTCCAGCCCTCACCTCAGGCATCACACATGCCTGTAACTCCAGCTCCAAGGGATCCAATACCCCCTTCTGGTCTCTGTAGTTACCTGCACACAAATACACACACACACACACACACACACACACACACACACACACATATATGCGCACACACTCTAATATAACTCTTTTTAAAAACCCTCTCAGTGAATTAGAAATTGAAAGAACTTTCTCTAAGAATGAAGTCCTTCTTTGAAAACCACAGTTGACATCCTATTTTTTGTGAAGAGATGAGAGCCATGCAAGGGAAGTAAAAATACCTCATTAATAAATGCCCTGTGGGAAGTGCCATGTTAGAGAGGGGGAAATGGAGAACGTAAGCATAAATGCTGAGTTCTTGACATGTCTTATGACACTTGGTATATCACAGGCATGTGTCTGTGGGCTGAAAATTTTCAGGAAAGGGCTGGTACAGGCTACAGTTTTCTCAGGCTGAGGACTGCAGTAGTGAACGCCACCTATAACCTGGAATGCTTTATACATAGATATAGATATAGAATAGATATAGTATAGATGTAGGTATAGATAGATGTGTGTTATCATGCACTTGTGAGTGTGTGTGTGTGTGTGTGTGTGTGTGTGTGTGTATGCACACATAGACCCAAGGCTCTTGTCAGGAGTCTTCTCCAATTGCCCTTCACCTTATATATTGAGACAGGGTTTCCCAGTCGAACCCAGAGCTCTCGATGTAGCTAGGCTGGCTAGCCAGCTTGTTCTAGAGATCCCTTGTCTCTGCCTTCTAAGGACTAAAATTATAAACAAGCCACCATACCCACCAGAATTATGTCCTGGTGATCCAGTAAGTGGTCTTCACACTTACTGCTTGCTTGGCAAATGGCTTAGCCACTGAGGAATTTTCCCAGACCTCAAAGGGTTATTATGGTGGGTAAGTAAGTGTCCCTTAGCTGTGTCCATCTGTTTAGAAGATGACTTCCCAATGTGTAGTCTATATAACTGAATAGTTATTCTAACTCTGTGCCCATGAAGCCGTGGAAGGAGATAGGACTCCTAATGGTCATACTATCTATTCCCCTCCTCTTAGGAGACCACATGGCCATTTCAAGCTGGAGAATATGTCTTTGCAGGCAAGATTCTACTCCTGTGCAGAGGCCCCTCACCATCTTTGTCTGCTGGGGTGGCATGGTTGGCAAGAGCCTCGGTCCCTGCTTTTTCTAAGTCACTGTCCTTAGATCTAATCTCTGGAGACTTGGGGAACAGTTGACCACCATCTTCTCATAGTGACCCTTCATCAACTCTTACAGGACAGAGGAAATATGAAACCAATTGACCCAAGGCACCTTGATGCCTGGGTGTTGACAAGACTTGATTTTCAGCTTTCTGTGCAGACTATTAGTTCTGCAAAGTCTTGCTGTTTCTAGACCTGTGTCTGCAAAAGGCAGTCTTCCATCCAATAAAGCCGTAGGCAGGGCATCTCCCATCCAAGGATGATTTGCGGTGGGAAAGAATGGATGAGCCATCTGCATGCACCACCAGGGGACCTCATCTGTTAGCCTTCACCCCCTTCTTGGATATTGTCCAGCAAGGGTCTAAGAAGGGTTGGTTCTATCACCAGCTCAGAAGTGGGACCCAGTGTGTAATGTTGGAAAAGGTGGATGGGGCACAGATTTAGGATCAGGCCCAGGGATAATATGCAGCAAATCCCAGCTATGTGGAAGGCTGAGGCATTGAGATCTTAAGTTCAAAGCCAGCCTGGATAACTTAGTGAGTTCTTATCTAAAAAGGAATAAAAGAGGGCTGGTACTAGAGGTCAGCAGTAGAGTGCCTGCCTAGCGTGGGTGGGGAAGAACTAGGGCTGGGTGAAGGAGATGCTGTGCCAAGGATGAAAGAGTCAAGGAAGCCCTCAGTTCTTTCTCCAGACTCCAGAGCAGTGCTTCTCAACCTTCCTAATACTAGGATCCTTTAATACAGTTGTGACCCCCAACCATAAAATTATTTTCATTGCTACTCCATAACTACTTCATAATGGTAATTTTGCCACTCTTACAAATCATAATGTAAATATCTGTGTTTTCTGATGGTCTTTGGCAACCCCTGTGAAAGGGTCATTAGACTGCAAAGGGGGTCACGACCCACAGGTTGAGAACCACTACTCCAGAGCATTGATGGGGGGCAAGAAGTTCCAGAGCACCTAGGAAGAGGAAGGAAGTCTTGTTATCAATAAATAACAAAAGACTCTTCCATTCCTGGTGCCCATAAAGCCCCAGTGGAGGCTTGCCCACCTCCAAAGGGCACCAAAGGGTGGAGGGATGGAGATCCTGGGTGCAGGCAATGGGTTGGGGCCAGGAGAGTAACACAGTGGCAAATCCCCTGCTGGGTAGCTGGAATGGATACAAAGGGAGCTGCCTTCCAGTCTGGGGTACTATACCGTAATTGCAAAAGGGTAAAATAGGAATTTAAAAAAATCCTTTCTGTCTCCCCTACAGATTATTCAAGGAGTGATCTGCCCCCTTAAAATTCCATATAAATAGTACTGCTACTAAGCACTGAGTGGTATGAATGGTACTGCTACTAAGCATTGAGTGGTATGAATAGTACTGTTACTAAGTATGAGTGGGACAAATGGTACCGTTACTAAGTATGAGTGGTGTGAATGGAGACTGTTGATAAGAATGAGTAATATGAAAGGTACTGTTACTAAGTACTGAGTAGGAAGCTATGTTGCATCAATACTGGGTTAACCTAGTATTGACCTTAATTTTCTTATTTTACATGTATGGGTGTTTTGCCAGCATATACGTCTGCTCACTACATGCATGAGGCCGAGAAGAGGGTGTCACCCTACCACCCCCCATGAAATCAGAGTTACAAACAATTATAAAACATGGGTGTTGGGAATGGACCCCAGGATGTCTGAAGGAGCAGCCAGTGCTCTTAATTGCTGAGCCATCTCTCCTGCTCAGCTTCCCCCCCCCCCCCCCCAGGTTCTTTACCAGCATAAGTACTAGTACTAGATTTAAGTACTAGATTTAAGTAGTAAGAAGAGCGAGCCATGCTCACACTGAAAGGAAGCCAGCACACTTTTCTCCAGAAACAGTTCAGGCAAGGGGAAGCGCCTGAGAGTCCCACCCACCCCCCAACTGGATGAAATGGAGGCCTGAAAGTCTGGTAACTGGAGACACTACCATGGAGTGGCTGGGGGTTGCCTTTGTGCCAAGGGCTGGAAGCTGGGGGCTGAGGATGGTCTTCTAACACCAGTGCCACACTTGTGCCTGCTGGGACTTCCTCTGCAGCTCCAGCCCTTGAAACTGTTGATAAAAAGGAGCCATTGGCCAGAAGTACAGACTGGATCTGTGTTGGGGGAGGGGGGGCTGTTGATATCCAAGGCTCCCAAACTTTGTATATTTGGAAGGGAAATACCAAAGTATTTCCCCCACAGCATCCTCCCCCAGTGGATAGGAAACCAGGAGAGGCCTACAGAGATGAAGCCCTATGCCCATCATGGCTGGAGACAGAGGCAGAGTGAGGCTTCCTGTGCAGCCCTGCACACACACACACACACACACACACACACACACACACACACACACGATGTGCTTCTCACTATATTTTCACTGTATTTTGTTACCTAGTCCAGGTCTGAAAACTTGCACCAACCCATCGTGGATGGAGACCTGCTCACAGAAGAGCAGCAAACACAAATCCCTGGGGTTATGGTGGCCCCGGGGTGACCTCCAGAATCCAGAGTCAGGAAAGGGCAAGAGTTCAGACCCTGCGGCTCAATTCCACTCAACCCAGAGGGTCCCTACCCAGATTGCCTTAAGGTGGGCATCCTCCAAGAGCTCGCCTGGCTTGAGCATTGCAGAAAGGGCAAGCACCAACTTAGTGAGGCTTGGAGGTGGCCTCCCCACTTTCTCTAGCTTCCCTTGTTTGTTTTTTCTGGGTAGAGAGAATCACACAGTCTGTTTATTTCCCCAAGCCGGGCAGGCGAGAAGCGGGACATATGGGCGTTTGCGCTCCGCATCTGTGTCCTCAGTCCGGGTTTCGGTGGGTGCTTGCGCGTGTGTATGTGTGTGAGTGTGTGAGTGTGTGTGTGTGTGTGTGTGTGTGTGTGTGTGTTCGGGGCCAGGCGCTGGGAACAGACGTACATCTGTTAGACCTGACAATAAAGTCCTAGAGTAAAGCTGCCAAGATTGGGGCGTCGGGGGGCGGAAGACAGAGGGTGGAGGAAAGCTGGAATCTCAAAGGCGAGGCCAAAGCACCCGGCCCAGGTATTATGTCGGGAGAAGGTGAGGCGAGCAGCTGCTCCTTCTCGCGGGGTGTGTATGGGAGCGAGGGTGCGTGTGCGCCTGAGAGGAGTACACAGGAGCTGCCCGACATATGTCGCCACAAATCACAGTAACTGTCCCTCCTCCCGCCTCCCACTCCCCGCGCAGTCCCTGACCCAACGCAGAGCTGGAGAAAGCGCTGAGAAGAGGCGCCGTTTCAACAGGTGTCTGGGTGCGCAATGCACCTTTTCACGCATTGACAGGCGCGGCTGGCGGCAGCAATAATGTGGACACTTTGTTTCCTGACTCTGCGCGCGAGCTGCGGGCGCCCGGGGGGGAGGCGGCTCCAGGCAGAGCGGGGGATCTGGAAATAAAGACCTCGGGTGCTCCAGAGTGTCCCAGCCCCTCTCCTCCCTTTGTTGGAGGACTCCCTGGGCCGAAGCTCCCTCGTGCGCTCTGTGGGGTAGCATATGGCGCCCTCTCACCTACCCAAGAAAAGGAATCAGCCACCCATTCAAGAGCGCACGAGCTCCCAGGGCCCCCGGAGGGGGGAGTCACTAAGGGAATGGCCCCTCTCCTAAAGCCAGTGAGCAGCTCGCCTTATCTGTCCCCACCCAACCTCCACCATGCTCTCAGCTGGCGCAGCAGCCGTTGGGTGGGGAGCAAAGCGCTGGGCAGCACCAGCCTGCGGAAGCGCCCCAGCTCCTGGCAGATGAAATATGGGGTTGGTGAGCCCCTGGAGACCATATGCTTTCAATAAAAGAAGACAAATAGGACCGAGATAGGCCTTGCAGCCAACCTGTTATAAATGAGTGGCAATTGGGCCAATGTACACGGGGGGCAGGGCCCCCGGGGGGAGGCCCGCTCAGTGCCAAATCCATGTGTCAGCTTCTAGGACAGGTGTGCCCAGGGGCCAGGGGCCAGGTCTCCCCCCCTTTGGGTTTATCACGGCAAAGGTAATATTGTGCTAACTATGAGTAAACAGTCATTGTGAAGACCAAGGAGAGTTTATCAGAGGCGAACTAGTTGGGGGGTGGCTTAACAATAAAGTTGCTCGCCTTAGGAGCAGGTGATGGCTGGTTGCGCTGACTCCCGCTGGAGACGTTTTCCAAAGCACCCCGCTTTACAATCTCTTGTAATTATTTATTAAACGAAATCTATTTATTATTATTTTAGCAAACACTGGAGACAGGTGGGGCTTTCTTTTCGTCGACTCCTTTTGTTTGAAGGGCTGTTTGAAGTGGCCAGTCTCGGGCCCGGCAGCCTCGCTCGCCAGATTTTTGTCTTCCTCTCTTTCAGGGCCAAAGCGAAGGCGAGAGAAAGAAGCCCCCTCCTCTGGCAAGCCATTAGCTATTCAGCTTCCCATGGAGGCCCCCCTTCTCGCTCGATCCTCAAAGAGCCCCCAGGCAATGCTAGCTTTACCCCTTCCCGGCCGCAAGGCGCTAGGGCCCGTCGCTGCCTAACCCTCTATTCCAATCTGCGGGCCGTCTCCAGACGTCTGGCTGTCGCCTCTCTCTCTCAGAATCCCTCAATTCTTCAGGCAAGCCTAGGTCTTCCAAGGTGGAGGGGTGCAGGCGTTCTGGAGGCCTCAGAGGCGGTGGATGGATGGCCCCTCACTGTAAGAACAGGCTTTGCTCAGGGGCACAGAGGGCGGTTTTACAGGCACAATTGACGCGCACTGCGCAGTCAACTGCGCCTCCGCCTCCACCTCCAAAAACCCGGGGATTGACTTTGGAGAGGGCTCTGTGTGTCCCTTGCAGCTGAGAGAGAGAGTATGGATCCTGAATCTCTAAACTTCAAGGACTCCTAGACATTCAGCTTGGCCTCCTGGCTAAATGAAGACTAGCAGGGAGTTTGGGCATCGCTCAGGCGCACTGTCCCTTCGCGGCGCGCTCCTTACCCTGACTGTTTTTTGCGCAAAAAGGCTGCTGGCAGCCTACAAGCCCAGAAGGGCCCTGAGCCAGAGGGAGCCTGCACAAGAATTCCAAGAGGGTCTCTAAATATCAAGAAATTTTGCCAAGAACCCCCAGAATTCTCCCTGGCACGGGAAGCTCTGCGCTCTAGCCAAAGCCCATCAGACTCACAGGGCAGGACCCAGCCAGGACAAGTCCCATCCCCATTTACAGTCACAGCAGGACAAGTCCCATCCCCATTTACAGTCACAGGATAGATGAGAGTCACAGATATAGGTTGCTTTTCAGGAAGGGGGGCGGGGAGGGGGAACAACCATGATCGCTTGGGTCCCCTTGCACCCCGGGTTCCCTCCATGGAGCCTGATTGGGCCTCAGGACTTTAGGAACGCCTTTTAAGTCATTTTCCCAGTTTCTAATTTTCAGGGCGGAAGGAGGGGATAATTCAAGCAAAGCTCTAGTCTGGAACAGAAAAACAGAGAGGCTGACCCTGCCTGGTGTTGGTTCCTTTGGCTAGGAGGGTGGGCCATTACTTCTGTACTAGTCTGATCCTGTCAGTCTTCAAAGGCTCAGAACATTCTCTGTTCTCTGCATTGTGGGGTCTCTCATTCTCCCCCAAACCAAATCATGGCAATGAGTGAGGGTTGGGGGGGACAGGGTGTCTAGGACTAAGAAGAGGCTTAGCTTCTGGATTCTTCACAGTTCTGTTAGGATTTGCTGTGTGATCTTGGGCAAGTCACTTCCTTCTCAGGGACTTGGCTTTTCCATTTGTAAAGGGGCTCTGAGTCCCCGTTCCTGGGACCAGAGGACAGGCTTGAAGCAAGGCATGACCTAAAGCAAGACCTGTAGCAAAAGATAGAGCCTGGGAACCCTGCACACAGGATAGTCTGGCCTTGTCTCCAGATTCAATTTCTCAGCAGTGAAGAAGGAATCCCCCTCCTCACTCAGAATCATTTAGAATCCATGGGGAAAGCGCCACTGCTCCCACCCAGTCCTACAACCCCCTCCTGCCCTAAGTAAATCACCCTCTGCCCAGGAGATGTTGTGCAGCTCCCTCCCCTCCCCTGCATCCCAGGCAGCCAGAGGCCATCACTAGAGCCCAGCCACAGACCTACCGCGACCCTGACCCCATCCCTTAGTCTCCCAGCCAAGGCATGGCCCCTTCTGCAATTTCCGGGAGTCTCGGAGTGAGAGGACACACTAGAAAGCATAGAGTTACTGCCTAGAGACTTAACTCCCAGCTCCCAGCCGCATACCCAGCACTAGAAAGTAGAGAAAGCGAGAGCGGCGGAAGCCACAACCCCTCACCCCGAGTGACCGGAAACAGAAGACCACGGGGTGTCCGAGGCGGGGACAAGAGGGGCGGGTCTGCAGGGAAGAAAGGACTACATCTTCGAACCCACAGGAAAGATTTCCAGATAGCTTTAAGAGGGACAAACCAGAAGGCTTGGAGAAGCCCTGCCCTGTGTTCACCCACAGTTCAGGAGGGATGTGGGGGGGGGGGGGGGGGGGGGGGGGGGGCTGGACTAGGTGAAGCTGTCGGCCCGCTCTGGCCTGTGATTGGACAGGACCAAAGGGGGACAGAAAGTAGATCCGCTTTTCTCCCTGTGTCTGCACGTCGTGGCATTGAAAAGACAGAAAGGCTAGCCGAGAACAAGCCCCTCCTGACCTCTTCACATCACCTGCCTCTCGGGTCAGGCCTTCCTCAACCCCAGGATACTGCCCCTGAGGGGAAGTAGTGGGATGTCCCCTCTGCACTCCCTCCACAACCACCCTCGCCTCGGGAATGGACTCTGGTGTCTCAGATGCGGAGTATGGTGGAGGCTCTCCACGTCTGGTCTGGGAGTTGGGGGGCAGCATCTCGGTGCCGTTGGACCTGGACATCGCCAAGCGATGGTCTCCAAGTGAAAAAGGACTTGAGCAGGGCCTTCCCTAGTCACTCTGTCTTCCCTCCCAGAATAGAGAGAGTCTGTAAAACGCTGCTCACACACGTTTCCTATCCTGACCCACAGTGCCAGAGAGCTGGGTGGCAACTTCGAACTAATGGATGCTCCTTCAAGCTGCTGGTCAAGACACTTGACTCCTAGATCGCTGGTTGATTCAGGCAAGCCGCTTTCCTCTCTGAACCAAAAAGTCCCCATGTGTAATACTCAAAGAAGAGGCCTTCCCTACAGGCACCCCCAAACCTCCTTCATGCTACCAAGACAGGGTCTGGACAGGTGCCAGGAAGAAAGAGGAAAAAAGCAAGGCTGTCCGAGGCGGCCAGACCTGAGCCAGACGGGACTCTTCTGGCTGGGCGAGGCTCTTTGAGGAACCGAGAGTTGCTGGGACCGAGCCCGCGATGGGGGAGGGGGGAGCAAACAGAGCACTGCTCCCCCCCACTGCCCCCCGCCCTTTGTCCGGAATCCAGCTGTGCTGCGTGGGGGGGGGGCTGTGGGGGGGTGGGAGGAGCGGGCTCGCGTGGCGCGGCCCCTGGGCCCCCGCTGCTGATTGGCCGGTGGCGCAGGCAGCCGCGGGGCAGGCACGCTCCTGGCCCGGGCCGAGCAGATAAAGCGTGCCAAGGGGCACACGACTTGTAGCTCAGGAAATCTCCCTGGGTCTCAACGCTGCAGCGGCAGAGGCCGGGGACCCCCTAGGCGCTTCTCTTCTGCTTCCGGACGCAATTAATTCCAGGCGAGGGCGCCTGCCGCTCAGCAGAACTTCTGAGCGAACAGAGGCACTCAGCTGTCCACTGCTGCTTGACACTGACCCACCCAGCGCTCTCTATTCTTTTGCCCCCGGAAGACTAGGTAACAATTAAAAACCACCGAGGCATAGCCAAGGGGCAGCGGGTACCCCAATCCCGCGTGGGGTGGCCTCTAAAGCAAAGACTGTCTCGCTCTTACCCTTCCATTTTTTCCCAACCACAGGATGGCGCCTCATCCCTTGGGTGCGCCCACCATCCAAGTGCCCCGAGAGACCCAGCAGCCTTTCTCCGGAGCCTCGGACAATGAAGTGCTCAGCTCCAAATCCACCCCACCAAGTCCCACTCTCATGCCGAGGGACTGCTCCGAAGCAGAAGCAGGTGATGGCCGAGGGACCTCGAGGAAGCTCCGAGCAAGGCGTGGAGGGCGCAACCGGCTCAAGAGCGAGTTGGCACTGAGCAAACAGCGACGAAGCCGGCGCAAGAAGGCCAATGACCGGGAGCGCAATCGCATGCACAACCTCAACTCGGCACTGGACGCGCTGCGAGGTGTCCTGCCCACCTTCCCGGATGACGCCAAACTTACAAAGATCGAGACGCTGCGCTTTGCGCACAACTACATCTGGGCACTGACTCAGACGCTGCGCATAGCGGACCACAGCTTCTACGGGCCGGAGCCCCCTGTGCCCTGTGGGGAGCTGAGCAGTCCGGGAGATGGCTCCAATGGGGACTGGGGCTCTCTCTACTCCCCAGTTTCTCAAGCTGGCAGCCTGAGCCCTACCGCCTCACTGGAGGAGTTCCCTGGCCTGCAGGTGCTCAGCTCCCCCTCCTGTCTGCTCCCTGGCACACTGGTGTTCTCAGACTTCTTGTGAAGAGACCTTTCTGGCTCTGGGTGGTGGGTGCTGGCGGAAAGGGAGGAGGCCAGAGCCGCTGAGGTGGGAAGTAGTGGAGGCCCTAAAGCGTCCTTGCTCCTTCTGGCTCTCACTAGCTGGATCCCTGGCCCACTCACTGGTTCAACCAGGCTCTCCTCGCAGCACCCTGGCTGCTGCCCATGCACAGAGGGCATTGCAGGCTGCTGTCTTCTTAAATCTCCTCTGTGCAGCAACCTCAAACTCTCGTTCAAAGCGGATGAGAATGGTAGGAGCACACAGTTGGAGACTCCCACACTTTCTGGTGACTGTGCTCTCATTCAAATCTGTCAGCCTCTGATCATCGCTTTCTCCAGGGTGGCCTAATCCAGTGTTGGGTCTCACTGCACTGGCTCTCTCATCTAGCTCCTCCTGCTCACCTACCTTGCTCCATAGACAATGCTCATCCTCTCTGCTGCCCATCAAATACAGGGTTTCCGGGCCTCTCCATTCTGCCTTAATCCACGAAAGTGATCGTCTGCCTTCTCCTTCTGCACTTTTTGAGTCTTTACCCTCCCCCGAGGGGAGGTCCTGGCCTGTGGCTGAGAGCATCTCCCCGGCTTGGCTCCTGTGTCTGCAATGTGAGCTGCAGGGGACAGGCTCCTGGAGCGCTGCTTGTCTCCCTAAAAAAAGGAAAAAAGAAAAAATCAGTTTGTAAATGATATAATGCCGTGTGAAATGAATTTTGTTATGGTAAATTATATGCCTCCTCCCCCATTTTACACATTTGTATTTATTGATGCTATTTCATGGTAGGAAAATTTATATTTTGTACATAAGAGTATCAGGGACTGGTGATTGAGACTTTGAGCTAACTAATAAAAGATGGATCAGAAAGGTAACTCCATTGTGCTGAGAGAAGGGGGGAGGAGGAGGTGGTAGCCACGGCTGGGATGAGTAGGGCAATTCCATTCCCAGGAATGAGATGGGGATTTTCTGGGTTCTGGGACTTCTCCCTTGGGTGCTGGGCTGGAGGTAGGGCAGGTCATTTTCAGAGTATAGGAAGTCTCTTAAGAAGTCATTAGTCTTGGGCTCTTGTTTTCTCTGAGACTTGCCTGTTTCCAACAGCAGTTCAGAAGAAAGGCAAATCCCTAACTGAGGCTAGTGATTTTATAAGCCCCCCAACCCCCACACACACACTTATCTGCCCAGTTTAGAACTACACTGCCCTTAGGAAAGGGAGAGAGTGATAACTTAGAATTATAACAGGAGTCCCTAGAACACCACCCCCAGGAGTTCCCCCCTCCCAAGGTATTTCGGCACCCAGCAGCATGACCCATTCCTAAGACACATTTTACTGACCAGGCTCCAGAAAAACCACATTTTCAAGCAGTTTAGCAGAGAAGGTAAAGAGTCCAGCTGGGATCTCTATTCCCCTAGAAACTTGTGCCCTTGACTGACTGTGTATCTGCTCATAGAGTACCCTAGCTTTTCAGCCCAGTGAGGGAGCTCTCCAACTCTCCAGGTGGCTGGAGACTGGCTCTCGGTAACACTGGAGGTGCCAGCAGAGAACTGAGGCACGGCGATCAGAGAAGTTCCGCAGAGCACAAGAAAACGGCCCAGCTTGCCCCTTGGGGCCAAGAAAATGGAGGGCAGATAACCAGGGACTCACCCAGAGGGGGAAGAAAAAGTGAGCCCACCCAGGTGGGATGCTGCCAGCAACTGATCTGTGATGTGTGTAGGTGGCTTCTGTCCCAGAGCTCCCAGGTGACAGTTTCTCAGGCTCTGATGCTAATGCCTCTTGTGTCTTTCTAATCCCCCCCACCCCAATCTGAACGTTTCCTCTGTTTCCAAGTCCCTAAAGGAAGCTCAGGGGAGTTGTCTTCCTTATCAAGGAAGGGGGACACTGCAAAGAAGTGAATGAACAGAGCGTTGTTTCCGTTGGTGGCTTTAAGCTGGGAGGAGGAGATTAATGGGTTATTGGAGACCTCAACAACAGCCAACTTTCCACCTGGGGCACTGCCCAGGGTGTCAACAGCTCCGTGCTGCACAGACCAAGCCTGCTATGTGTTGGGCATTGGGAGGGGGAGGCGTATAGGCAGATCTGAAAAGCAGGAAGGTTCCCCAGCCTCCCGGGACAGTAGCACGGATATAGACAAAAGCATTCAAGACCAAAGAAACATTCTTACATGAGATAGGAGCCATAAGTGGTGGGTGGGACTAGTACCTGGGCTCGCACTGCAGGCTTGCCCAAGGAGGTGGGGGGGAGACAACTAAAAATATGGAGAATTACTGGAGTGGAAAGATACCTTTTCCTGCATCAGACTGTGGAAAGTAGTGTTTCTCTAGGGTGGGTGGGAGCTCCTTTGGTACAAGGGACTGTCTGAAGTGAGATAGTGTCTGGACAATGGAGAAGGCTGAGGTGCACCCGCTGTCAGATTTCCCAAGCGCTCTCTAAGGGGAGTGGGCGAACAGACACAGACTCACCCTCTGCCCCATGAATGGACACGTGGACAATTTAAGCACTCTGGCTCAGCTGCTACCCAGAGTTAAGTGTGGATTTGACTCCACAGCTTTCTGGCTTATTCTCCAAGTCTGGAGGGGGTGGATGTGGGTTTAGGATTGGATTTGAATTCCTGCAAAATTTGGGGTCCTGTGGCTTGGACAGCTGCGTCAGTGTGTGCTTCTTACTGAAGCGCCCTTCTTGGAAATAGGAGAGTGGCGAATCTAACTACAAAACAACCTTGCCTCTCGCCTCTCTGGACATTCGATGTTTTACAGCTTGTAAAGCTCAGTGCATCTGCTGGGAACTCCTTCTGGCTGGCTTTCTTTGGTTGGTCTTGAGGTCTGGGGTCACCATCAGTCCCCAGCTCCCAGAGACCCTGACAAGATCCCAAGTCCTGTCAGGAAAAGCCCTTGGGTAAAGTGAATCTTCATCCTTTCCTGCTTTTGTTTGAATCCAAGTCAAGCTCCCAGAACAGCACATGAATCTTGGACTCAACCCCACCCCCCCAACCCCTTCAGCACACACAAGCAGGTAGATTTATGGTGCCCTGCCCCCATCCCACCCCTCCCCCCAGCCCCCAGCCGGCCTTGGTCGGAGGACAAAGCAACTCAGAGCTGTTGGAATGCTAATGTCTGGGAGTCAGGCCACTGGGCTGGTACAAAAGCAAGCAGGAGTGGGAACACCTTCCTCTTTGGGCTACAGGGTTGTGTGACCTTGGACAAGTCTCCAAGCCTCAGCTAAATCAAAACAGAAAGAAGTTAGAGACAGTTTCTAAAAACCCACTCACTAGATTTCTGGGAGATCAAGAGAGAAGGCTATGCTTCATAAAGAATGAAGTTACAGCTCCCCCCACCCCTCACCCACACTCCCACCGGAAATGGTGTAAAACACCCTGAAGTCCCTAGCACCAAGGTCAACGTGGGAAGGCACGGGATGGAGTAGTTTACAGAATAAACACCAAACAAATCTAATTACACTTATGCAACATTTCTCTTTTGAGTCCCCCCCCACACACACACTCTACACCAACCTTCAAAATTCTGGCAGAGCAGTGCTCAAGAAAAAAGCAGGAGCTGGCATTTGCTGACCTACCTTCCAGGGGCCAGATGCAGGGGTAGATTATAGGGGATTTGAGGCTAGGCACCCATCTCAGGCACTCTCATAATGCCAGTGTACAGGACAAGGTGAATGGCCTCCCTCACGAGAACATCGATCCCAGAAGTGACTTGCATATGGCCCGTGGTCATTTGGTCACTCACTGTGGCCTCCCAGACCTGAGACACTGGCTCTAGTTTAGTAGTTTGGTGCTTTTCACTCTGTGCCTTTAGATAGAAGAGGAGCAGGAGCCAGAGGACAAGCCTTTGGAGTCCAGCCAAGTTCCCCGGGGTTCCAGTAAGGTCCAGAAGCTCCTTTGTGCATGCCCCCACCCAATTTCTAGGCCTCCTGGCCAACTTCCAGGTCCTGTCCACCACCTCTGCTTCTGAGATCCCTGGTCCAGGACCGATTGATGAAATGTCACTGCACGGGTGACTTTCAGTGGCGACTGCTTAGATCCTGAAGCCTTAAGCACGCCCCTGGCCATGGTGCTGAAACAGCCACATTGACCTAGCACAAAAGATGCTCCTAGGCATGTCCTGTCCTCCGCCCAGAAAACTCTCTGCCTACCCCTTTAGTCCATGCTTCCAGGATGGAGTCTTAGGAACATCGGACTGCTAAGCATCCCTAAGTGAGGGAGCATGGGCTCTGTTGTTACTGGCTGACTGCGTGACCCTAGAAATTTCTCTCTCTCTCTCTCTCTCTCTCTCTCTCTCTCTCTCTCTCTCTCTCTCTCTCTCTCACACACACACACACACACACACATACACACACACCAAATTAGAAGCTAGAATTGAGCAACATGTTCAGAAAATTCCAACAGCATCTAAGAAGTCTGGGAAATAACAATGTTGCAAGTTTGGTCTAGCGAAACCCCTAGCTGGCGGGCATTGTTTGAAAACTTTTCCCTCAATATGTGTTTTATCTTTGAGTTACAATGAAGTTGTAATGATTCCAAGAAGAAGAGTAAAAGAAAGTCTTCCAAGTGCAGACACAGAATGGCGGAGAGGTGGCTAGCAACCGCTTTAGACTCAGACACAAGGGTTCAAATCCTGATGCTGCTGCTAATTAGTGGTTTTGCATTAAAGCCCCCTTTATCTTCTTAAAGCCTATTTTCCTTGTTCATGAAGCTGAGACAATGGCTAATAGCCATGTAACTGGGCTGTTGTATTCATTAAGTATACTTGTTTTGTCTTCCAAGCTCTAATCTATGATACCCATTAATTTCTAAATTTGTCTGCAGTCTTTCTATTCCTTCCTGGGAGGGAGAAGGGGGACAGTAGGTTTGAATTTGCTCTCCACCCCTGCTTGTTGTAGACCGGCACAAAGGTCACACACCACATCCCGGTAACCTTTCCTGAGCCCCAGAAATATATGTACAGTTACCCCTTGGGGACTCCAAATAAGATGCCCCAAATGGAATTCCTCTGCATCCCCCCCTCAAATTAATATTGCCTCCTGGGTACTAAGTAGCATTGTTCTGAGTAGAAATCTAGATTCTTCTAGACTTTCCTCCCTCACTGCCACTTCATGGGTAGCCTTCAAGTCTTCCTGGTCCACCTTCTCTTTTTAATTTTTAAAGTTACATTCACCTGTTGAATTAGAGCGTGTGCACACATGAATCTTTCCATCTGTGTGGGGACACAGTACATGTGTGGAGGTCAGAGGACAGTCTGTAGAAGCCAGTTCTCACCTTCTCCTCTGCGGGTCCTGAGGATTGAACTCAGGTTGTCAGGCTTGGCGGCAAGCATCTTTTACCTGTGAGCCATCTCACTGAGCCATCTCACTGCCCATCTTTTCTTGCACGTGGACGCTTCTTTCCCAGTTCAACTCTTCCCCCCTCACATGGAGAGGTGACCTAACTCAGTTCCCCTCCTCTAACCTGTACCCTCCATACTCCTGTACCAATCAGAGTCCCATCCAATATACAGAATGACCATGCTGCTCTCCTGTTTAGAATCTTCTTGTAGCTTCCACCTCTCATGATGGAAAGCTCACATTCTAGCATGGAAGAGTAGGGTGATGGGAACCGATGTGACTCTGAGTCTGGCTCCCAGCTGGCTCACTATCAGTATGAATACGAACCAGTTCCTCGGTCTTTCTTTATCCACCAAGTGGAGACTGGCTACCTTACCTTTCAGAGTACAGACTTTGGCCAAGTTGTTTGAGAACCTCACCAACAATTCCCCAAGCTGAGCATTCCTGGTGGGTGGGTAGCCCTGATAATGCCTACTGTTTATGAACTCCTTCTGTCTTTATCTCCCGTCAGTTCCTAGGTACTCGACAACCAAAAGACTGAGGCTGCATCACTGTGGTCCCACCAGCAAGAAAGGAAGTTAAGCACAGACCAGGCTCACCCACAGTCTTCATGCTTCAACCCTGCAGCATCGCACAGCACTTATTTCCTTAGACTAGGAGGACATGATGGCAAGGTTTGATCTAGCTAGATGAGAGATTGTATTGTATTTGGCTTGGAGAACTGACCAGATTCTGGTTTGAGATCAGGATTGCACTGGGTAACACATGTTTGGTTTTTGTTTTTTTTGTTTTGGTTTGGTTTTGTTTCTTGGTTTTTTTTGGTTTTTGGTTTTTTTTCCTTTGATTTATCATACCAGAATGTACACTTGTGACTAAAGAGCTGACACACCAGTTTTGAAGTGTGCAATGTACATTACCACTAACCTAGGACAGTTGAAACTCTGTACCTTTGGATCAGCATCTTCACATCTTCTTCCTCCTCTTTTTTATTAATTTTTTTGTTTTATTTTATACATATGGGTGTCACCTGCACATACATCTGAATGCCATGTGCATCATGACTGGAGTCCAGAAGAGGGCGCCAGATTCCCTGGAACTTACAGACAGTTGTGAGTCACCAAGTGGGCACTGGGAATCGAACCCAGGTCCTCTGGAAGAGCAGTCAGTGCTCTTAACCGCTGAGCCATCTCTCCAGCCCCTCATTCTCTTTTCACAGTGCCTTGCCTTCAATTCCAGAAATACTGACCTGTCAGAGGTTCCCTTTGACACACACAGACACTCATTCTGTGCTTTCTCTCTAGTATTTTCTGTCTGTCCCAAACCTGTCTCCTTTTCCCATTCCTCAAGCCTCCAGTGTGGAAACTTCCTCTGTATGGTTCTCCCCTCCCCCTGCTACTTCTAGAAGACCCCGTGAGTGTGACTACCCATAAATATGTACATACATGAGATACTGTGATTTATGTTTACACTGTAGAGTCAATAAAGTAAGCTAACATACTCATCACTTACTTCATCAATGTATTGTTTTTTAAATGACATTTACTTATTTGGGTGAGTGGGTACGTGCACACATAGCCCATGTAGATGTCAGAGGACAACTTGTGGAAGTCGGTCAGTTCTCTGCTTCCACCATGTGAGTCTCACAATCATACTCAGGTCCTCAGGCTTGGCGGCAAGTACCTTTACCTACTGAACCATCTCCTTGGCCCGTGTGTGTGTGTGTGTGTGTGTGTGTGTGTGTGTGTGTGTGTGTTCATGCACCCACGTGTGTATGCATGTGTGTGTGTACTGAGAATACTAAAAGTCTGGTCTTAAGTATACAATGTGCTATCACTTACTGTGGGACAGTTGGGTCACCTGACAGGCACGCCATCTCTCTGAAGTGAATTTCCAGTCCAGCTGAAGCCTCATACCCTTTGATCAACATCTTCCCATGCCACCTCCTCATTTTCTGGTCCCCACCTCTCTAGTCTTTGTTTCTTTGAGATGGCATTTTTTAGTCCCACATATGAGCGAGATCACACACAGTTTCTCTGTGCCTGGCCTATTTTACCCAGTGTCCCGTTCTCCTGTACCCCCTGTGCTGCTGTATGTTCTTCCTCTGTGGATATACGTCACGCTTTATTCATTCCTCAGTTGGTGAGTGCTTGTGTTCAGATCTCAGATAGTGTAAACAGTGGAGGTGCGGGCCTGTTGTCCTCCACAGACTGATTCTAATTCCAGAAGTGGATTGGTGGATCTGTTTGTTTAGGAATTTCCAGCCCTCCACCCACTGGCTAGCACGTCAACACCAGTGAATATCTGTTGAATAAACGAGGGAGATGATGATTCATGTAGAGACACAAGACCTATGCTGTCTCATATTTTCTTCTATACAAGAATAACCAATATTGCCTGTCTGTGGACCTATTTTAGAAGAGACCTTATCTGCCTTAGTAAACCCGGGTTCTCATGGTGACTATGGTGTTTCTGAGCTCAAGAATAGCAACACCATCATGTAGCCGATTCCTCCTGAGATCATTTCAATGAGCCAATGGGAAGAGAAGGGCTTGGCAACTAGCTCATCTCTGATACTTCATAATCCCATCAACTCTGGCAAGTTACTTGGTTGCTCCAAGCCTCGGTTTCTCAAGCTATAAAATGGTGAAAACCACAGCGGCTCATGGAGTCGGATGAGGATGCTGGAGACAGCAGGTGTGTTCATGCACTTTCTGTGATGCCAGCGACTTGACAAGACTCCACTATGGTACCTCTCTCATCTCCTCTTATTCCTATAGATGACTAGCAGAGAAAGCATGGGCTAGGAACGACTTTTCCATCTTAACCAGAGGGGTGGTGTGGTTTACCAAGCACTCGGGCCAGTCGTCATGGAGATGCACGGAGCCAAACTACTCCATGCGTCTGTATTAGGTATCTATTACTGTGTAACAGACTACACAACATTAACTTCTGAAGGCCAGCAACAGTGCACACATGCCACTCCTGAGGGTCAGGAACCTACGTGTGGCTTAGCTGGGTTCCTCCGGCTCAAGGCATCTGAGGGTCTGTAGTTAAGGTCATCGGGCAGGTATGCTCTCTCTCTTGCCTGATGAGCTGACTGGAGGAGAAGCCATATCTACGTGCATCTGTGTGGCTGTGGCCAACATTCAGTTCATCTGAGGTTGTTGGGAAGAATGCTTTAGCTCGTCACTGACTTTGGGATAGAGGGCTTCCTCTGGTCCTTCTCCATAGCTTTGGTCACACAGGACAGCTCAGACTATGGCAACTGACTTTCTTGTATGAGTGCATTATATAAGTATGTATTTTTGAGCTAGGGTCTCATTTTAGCCCTCACTGGCCTGGATCTCACTCTGTAACCCAGGCTGGCCTCAAACTCACAGAGATCCATGGGCCTCTGCCTCCCAGGAGTGCTGGGATTAAAGGTGTTCTTCGGGTTCACTTAATGAAAGCATCAAAAAGAGGGGGGCACCCAAGACAGAGGTTACAGGCTTTTTGTAAAAAATTTAAAGGGTGATAACCCTGGTGGGGGTACCCAGCTCCGGTAACCCCAATACTCAGGAGGCTGAGGCGGGAAGAGCAAGAGTTCCAGGCCAGCCTGAGGTGCATATCAAGACCTTATTACACACACCAAAGTGACCATCCACGTGTGACCATCCACACATGACAGTCTACACATGACAATCCATCACCTTTGCAACAACATTCAGCTCACAGGGAAGAAATCCAGGAAGTCCTGCCCACTGCCCAGGGGTGGGGTTACACAAACGAATGTGGACTTGGAGGCAGAGGTCCCTGGGTGCAATCATGAGGTGTCTATCACATTCATGGTGGCTGAAATCTTGGCTACAATGCCCCCCCACCCCCACCCTGCAAGAATACTAAGTAGGTGAGAGCATTTGCTGTTCAGGCTTCACAACCTGAGTTCTCTAAGACCCTCACTTATTACTTACTTTTCTATTGCTTTGATAAAGACCATGACCAGAAGCAACTGGAAGGAGGAAACAGTGTATGTGGCTTCCACTTCCCATCATAGTCTATCATGGAAGGAAGCCAGGACAGGAAGTCAAGGCAGGAACTGAAACAGGAGCCATGGAAGAATAATGCTTCCTCCCCATTGCTAGCTCAGCCTGCTTTCTTATAGAGCTCGGGATCACCTGCACAGGAATGGCACCACCTGGAGTGGGTTGGGCCCTCCCACATCAATTGTTCATCAGGGAAATGCCCCCACAGACGTACCTATAGGCCAATCTTGTGGAGGAGGAATTTCTCAATTAAGATCCCCCTTCCCAGATGTGGCTAGGTTTGTGTAAAGTTGGCAAAACCCAACCAGCTCATCATGTAGAGACGGAAGGGGAGAACTGGCTTCCTCAAGTTGTCCTCTGACCGTCACATGTGCGCCCATTGCACACATGCACACACACACACACACACACACACACACACACACACACACTCACGCGTGCACATGCACACTTGGACTCTTTGAGGCAAGCATACTAGAGTTTACATAAAGGAAGTCCAGGTATTTTCTTGGACTCCTGAGCCTGAAGCAAGTGTCTCCTTATCCCCAGTGTTCAGGTTGACGTCTACAGAAGGCCCAGAATGCCAGGCCTGCCACACTGAATGCTCATCTCAACCCCACCCCACCCCACCCCACGCCCCTGCACTGATCATGGACATCCATTCTCTGCTTTCACAGGCCTCCCTGCCCCCACCCCTGAGGCAGAGATTTAGGATGTCTGGGGCCTGGACACAACACCCACTGAAGAAAATTTACTGCCTCTGGAGAACCAGGGCCTGACTTGGGGTCTTGAATGCATCTTTTCCCCCTTCGCCTTCCCTTTATTAGGTTAGTCATTGCCTGAATCGGTTGCCATGGTTTGGGCAAACCCATGGCGACTCTATAATGAAGCCTGAAAGACTTGGACCCCATTTATCATCCTCAGTGTTTGGGAGGCCCAGAGCCTCATTTGCCTGCCCTGGGGTCTGGACACCACTCTTCTGCCTGCTACCCCCACTCCCGGGCCCCTTTTGAATGAGGAATGAACAGGTGGCGACTTGGAAGAAGAGAGGAGGCGACCCACACAGGTGGAATGAGAAATATACATACATATACATGTATATGCCACACAGGCACACACACACTCTACGAGTTTGAACACAGACCAAGCATATCGGCAGCCAGACTTTTTTTTTTCCCTAGGGAGTAGGAGACAGAAGTGTGCTTTCCAGGTACAAGGAGTTTGGAACCTCTCTCAGAAATATGGGGACCTACCTACATCCCGGCAGATTCAGGTGTTGCTACACTCTCCGTATACCTCAGGAATAGCCTGAGCGGTACTGCAGTCCCACAGTGAATTAGGGCAGATGGGACATAGACCCGTGTGGAGATGAAGACTCAGGGAAGTTCAGTAACACGTTCACAATCACCCAGTGATGGGCAGCTAGGATAAAGAACGGAGCCCATCCCATTTATCCTGGAAAAATGTGTAGGGCGAAGAGCTTTATGAATTCTCGCACACCCACTGCCCAGATTCGGGAGTTACTACCTTAGAGTCGATCACGGTTGGCACAGGTCCCTGCCACACCCTCAGCATTCCTCCACGGGTCACACTGGAGCAACCCAGGAGCCGCACAGTTCCAGTGGTGTTGTCCTTCACTGCTGTCCTTTCTGTGCTCAGTGTGAACTGAATAAGACAGGAGTATGGTCGTTGATAGTCTTGCCTGTGGAGACAAAGGCCTAGGGTTCTAGTTCCACCTCCTCCTCTTCCCAGTGTGGCACTGGACCCACCCAAGGGTCTGACCAGGTCAGCCAATGGTGAAAGGAAGCAATGTTAGCCTCTCACAGCATAACTGTCAGAATTAAATGACACGGGGACAGCATCCAACAGGCATCAGCACCTGTGCAGACACACAAGGCTTCCGTGATTCCCGTTCTAGTGACCACTCCACCCCCCCCCCCCCCCGTGCCCAGTAGCTGTTGTCCTGGCAAGAGGTCAACTTTATAGCAATTCCTCTATTTTAAAAAAGACTCTGTGTGTGTGCGTGTGCATGTGCATGTGCATGCGCGTGTGTCTGTGTCTGTGTGTGCCATGTCAGTGCAGGGCAGAGGCCAGAATAAGGACCTGGATCCTCTAGAGCTGGAGTTACAGACAACTGTGAGCTTTCCAGTGTGGATGCTGGCGCTCAAACTCGCATCTTTTTAATGAATTTTAATGGCAGGGTTTGTAACAGCAGAGCTATTTCTCCGGCCCCACAAGGCCAGCTCTTGGCTTTGTGTCCAGGTGATTTGGTGTAGGCCCCTAGAATAGCAGCAAGTGTCTTCTTGCTACTGCATCTGGCACTAGGTTCTCATCAGAGAGCTTGGTTCCAAGTGCTGACATCCCCCTGCCTCAGCTCTCACAACCATGTTTAGCTCTGCTTCATGAGCCCCCCAGTCAGCTAATCAGGTCCCCTGTCTCCTCTTTTTGCATCTTGCCTCTTCACTGGACCCCGCATGTGAGCACCTTTTATGTGTGTGCGTATGTGTGTGCTCTTGCTTCTCTGGGGTGCTCCGCCCCATTCTTGAGTTCATGCAGCCTTCAGAGAGATGCCAGGACACCGTGACCTATCCTCCTGCCTCCTGACTGACTGACAGAAGCAGGGAGGAAACTGGTCCCTGAGTAGAATATTGAGGTGCCGAGTTTTCCTGGAAGAGGCAGGCAAGCACTCTCCACATGGAGACATGCTGGAGTTGCTCTATGCAGGCTGCAGCTCAGGGAAGGCAAATAGCCCACCTAGGTCTCGTGTAGGTGAGGCCTGATCTTGGTAGCTGGCCTGTTCCACAGGGTGTTTGCTTATTCCGGGAGCCTGGAAGCCGAGTTCAGCAGGGTTCTGGCTGAAGGGCATGGTCTCCCTCCAAAATGCACATTAAAAAAATTTTAATGGAAACTCATTGTTACTGGGGTATACTGTATGTGACTCACTGAGTTATATTGTATCTGACTCATTGTTACTGGGGTATACTGTGTCTGATTCACTGTTACTGGGGTATACTGTATCTGACTCA
>CABHPP010167792.1:0-20765 GCA_902168425.1 Peromyscus attwateri
TCTGACTCACTGTTACTGGGGTATACTGTGTCTGACTCACTGTTACTGGGGTATGCTGTATTCGACTCACTGTTACTGGGGTATACTACATTTGAGGCAATACTAGTGCTTTCTGCTTATTAGTCTAGAGTGAGAGTTCTCTTTTCTATTCTGCAAATGAAATGGAGACAGAACAGTTAAGGAACATGATACTGGCTCCCCAGGGAGAGGTGGCATGGGACTCATACCCAGGCCTTCTGGACCCAGAGCCACTGCCCTCTCCACAACGGCCCGATTTCCCTCTCCTTTTTACAAGTTTTGACTTTGGACACTTTATAGTGGACACAGGTGGACACAGGTGTATACAGTGAGTCGGATACAGTATACCCCAGTAACAGTGAGTCAGACACAGTATACCCCAGTGGACACAGGTGCACAGAAAATAGACTGCTATGTCTTCATGTATGATCCTAAGTCTCTACTTGCTAAAATCAGTGAGTGAGGAGGGGCAGGAAGGGCTGGAGGGCATGGGAGAGTAAAGAAGTTTCCCCTCGGCCACTGATTCGAAGCCAACCTTGGTTCATCTACTTGCAGCCACGTCTCAACCTGCAGAGACAGCCCAGACATCTGTCACCCACAGATACATTAGTGTCTTATTTCCAGATAAAAACTCTTTTGGGGGCACTGTCTCATGTAGCCCATGCTAGCCTCACAACTCATTGTGTAGCTGAGGATGACCTTGAACTTCTGATTCTCCCATCCCTACCTCCCGATGCCAGGATTACAGGAGCACACACCACACCTGGGGATAGAACCTAGGGCTTCGTGCATGCTGGGTAATCACTCTATTACCTGAGCTACAATTCCTAGCCCCATAAGGACATAAAAATAAAAACACAAACACCAAGCCATTTTTACGTCTAACAACTTGACAATAACTCCCTTCTTATCCCCACCATATCTCACCCGAGGCCGACTAACCATCCTGATTTTTCTGGGACTTCTGACATTGGCACTGTAAGTCCCCTGTGCCAGGCAAACATGGATGGTTGGTCACCCCACAAGGAGCCGGAAACCCAGAGCCCACCCCAGCTTTCCCTGCCCCTCCTAGCTCCAGTGTGGGGTCCACTGAGAGAAGAGGGAGCCTACCATTGAATTTCAAGGACCCTTGAAATGCCAAATAATTTACCGAAACCTTTGAGGGGCCCTGGTGTGCCCAGCTCAGCAAAGGGACCCCTGAGCACCCCCCCCCCCCCCCCCCCCCACATACCCCGCCGCCAGCCGCCAACACCAGTGGCATATCAGGGTCTTTTCACACCCAGGAGGCCAGATTCAGTGGACTCCTCCCTCTGGCTTTGGCCGTCTCCAGATCTAATGACAATCCAAAGAGTTCCTGATAGGGTTTTAAAAGATGCTCCCCCATTCACCGTCCACCAAGCATGAAAATCCAGCTCATTTGTGTCCATTCTTCATTCCTAAAGGCCTAGCCGGCCCAGGGCCTACAGCCCCGAGGCTGTCACTCAACTTTTGAGTTGCTTTTGTTGGATTTGCCTTTAGTTCATTCTTCTGTCTCCTCAGCACACCCTCCTCTCCCCCCTCCTCACTCCATCCCCTGTCCATCCCCCCCCCCAGTCCCAGGACTTCCCCGGTCCCTCTTTGCACACACAAAGCGGTAAGGCCAGTCTGGGAATTTCTTTACAGACCTAGGCTCCCACCCCCACCTCTTCTCACCCCTCGCTTTTTTAGAATATCCGTAGCAAAAAGTCAGCCGTGGCTAAAAAAGACTCAGGACCTAGTCACAAAACAGCCTCATGGCCTGGCTGGAAATGGCCTTGGGGGGGGGGTCTCAGAGCCCCCAGTGTTGACTTCAGGGCTGTGCACAAAGTAAAGGCCAGGAAGGGGAAGGGACCGGTCCAAGGTGACAATGGCATTAGTGGCAGATCCAGGTCCAGTGCTAAGTAAGCAATCTCTCAGCCTGGACCCCGCCGTTGGGAGTTGATGGCCACTCCTTGGTCCCAGTGCAGAGAATTCCTCGGTCTGTCCTCTGTGACCGGTGTGGTGGTAACATGAGCCAGTCATCACCCTAAACTAGACTGGTGTTGTCTTCACTAGACCTGGTGGACTCTGCCTCGAAGTTCCTGTGGAGTCTGCCTTCACCTCTCCTACACAGTCTCCTCCATTGACTCTTGACTGCAAGTGATCCACGCTATAGAAAGCCCCGCATGGACCCCCCCCCCCCCGCTATCTCTTCTTCTGGTATAGCATACACAGTAGAGCCTAACCTGTAAGCTTGTGTCTCCCCTCTGTGCACATGGTTCCAAAGCCACTTCCTTTCTTTAATAGACTGTGATGGTCAAGGGTAGGGAATTCAGGGTGAGGGGACAGATCTGCCCTTGACCAGCGTGGTGGTCTCAGGGAACTTCTTGTAGCATAATGCTATTGTAAAACGTTAGTACTTCTCTCATAAAATAAAGACTGAATGTGGGATGTATAATAAAAATAATGAACAGTCATCCTTCAGTATGCTTAGGGGACTGATTCCAGAACCCCTGTGGATATCAAAATCCAAAGACACTCAAGTCCCTCATACAAAGTGATGATCTTGAAAAAAATGGACTATGGAGTTGGTTTCAGTCAGTAAAGTGCTTGCTGGGCAACCATGGGGACCTGAGTTTGGATCCCCAGCCCCTGTGTGAATGCATGCATCGATAACCTTAGTGCTAGGAATGTGGGCTGGGCAGGGGCAGGAGGGTCCCTAAAGCTTGAGAGCAGCCAGTCTAGATAATTGGAGAGCTCGAGGTGGATAAGAAACCCTGTCTCAAAAGGCAAGGTGAGGAGTGAGACAGGAAGATGCAAAACATCAATCTCTGGCCTCAACACATATGTGAACACACGCGCGTGCACACACACACCACAGACATATTCTCTCTCTCTCTCTCTGTCTCTCTCTCTCCCCCCCCCCTTAGGGAGTTGGGGAGATATCTCAGTATGTAAAGAACTTGCTGCACAAACATGGGAACCTGAATTTAAATCCCCAGCAACTATAAAAAGACAGGGCTTGGAGTTATGTACTTGTAAACTCAGCCCCTGGGGACCAGAGACAGGCAGCTCTTGGGATGCACCAAGCAGCCAGTCTAGCTAGCCCAAGCAGTGAGGCTCTGTCTCTAAAAGTAAATTGGGGAAGAATAGAGATGGATACCCAAAGTTGACCTCGGCCTCCGCACACACGCAAGCAAGAGAGTGTAGGCCTCCTCACATCACATCCCTCTCTCTCTCTCTCTCTCTCTCTCTCTCTCTCTCTCTCTCTCTCAAATCTATTAAGTCAGTTTACATTAAAATAGCAACCACAGCTGAATCACACCTGAGAGGCTAAGAACCCAGCCTTGGGTCCTTGAGGCTGGGAGCCTCAGCAGTCAAAGTCACCACGCTGTAACTGTCTCTCACTTCAGAGGTGGACAACTTGGTAGTTAGTCCACAAGGCTGGTGCCTCCGCAGTTCTAATTTGGCACTGGAAGACTGGAAGGTTCCTGGAGAGCTGCTGGTCCCTGGTCTATGATAAAAGCCTGAAATGTTGGTTTTGACACCAGCAAAGGAATCGGCGGCGGCGGCGGCGGCGGCGGCGGCGGCAACAGCAGCAACCACGAAGCAAACCAATACAGACGCAAGAGAGCAAAAGACGAGATCAGGGTCCCCTTGAAATACCCTTTTGATCTGGGCTGCCAACAGAAGGTGCCCCCAAGGTCAGGGTGAGCCTTCCTGCATCAATCAAGACCATCAAGACAGTTCTTCAGCTGGGGCTCCCTACTACGATGATGTTAATTTGTGGCAAGTTGACATTAATATCAACCATAATTCTATGTCAATGCAAAATTCATTTATTCTATCTCAATGCATTCCCAAAGTCTTAACAGTTCCATTATCATTCAGAAGTCTATGCTGGGACTGGAGAGATGACTCAGCAGTTAAGAGCACTGTCTGCTCTTCCAGAGGACCTGAGCTCTATTCCCACCATCCACATGATGGCTCACAACTGTCTGTAACTTCAGTTCTGGAGATTCTGGTGCCCTCTTCTGGCCTCTGCAAGCACTGCATGCATGTGGTGCACACACATTCATGCAGCATAGACACCCATACACATAAAATATAAAGAAATAAATCTTTAAAGAAAAAAAAGAAGCCTACATTCACTAGGGAAGTGTTAGGGCATTTTCCCAACTAGTGAGAAAGTGAGTTCAATCCCTAGTCCAAAAAATAAAATAACATAAAGTTCATGTTCCAAGTCTCCCTTGGAATTCAAAGGGAGTCCTTGTCAATCAAAAATAAACCAATGTACTTCTAAAATATAATGGCACAGAGCACACATTACCATTCCACAAGGGAAGGCATTCAATTTCCCTGGCGCCTCCACCATCCTGGGTTCTCCACGGCATCTCAGATTTCCCTTTACAGTTCCAGAGGGAACGTGATATTGCTACACATTGCTTGACCTCTTAGACTTTCCTTTGCATCTAGGTGGAAGCCTCCATGACCCAACAACTCTTGCATTCTGCATGCCTGCAAACAGCATGGCAGGGGTGACGGGTGTGCTTCCAGATTGAGGGGCATCTAGGCCTTCTTAGAGTCTTAGAGTGTCTGGGCAGCTGAAACAGGGAAGGCATTTCCTTGACAGCTCTGTGCAAGCAGGACACCTGGAGCTCTCGTCTTAATCCAAGTCTTTCAAATGCATTAAAACTTTACACCCTTAGTCCTGCAAAAGGTCAAAGTCAGCAAGTTCTTGAGGTACCCTCCAGGCACCTCTCTACTGTCCTGGTGCAAGGTACTTAATTTCTTTAATAGCATGCCCTTCTTACCACAACTTTATACGTGCTCTTTTTCTGGCCAAATCATACAATTGTCTAATCTCTCTGCTCTACTGTTCGATCCTGATTCTCACTGTAAACCTGGGAAAAAGCAGCCAGCACCAACCATGCCATCACCAGGATGCTATTCTGCTGTGGCACTTTCTCTGTCGAGCTGATTAGTCCCTGTCTTTTAAATTCAGCTTCGCTCAAATCCTCAAGACACAGACAAATTCTTTGCCCAAATGTGACAGGAACGGCTTCTAGTCTAATCCCAAGTGGAGTCCTCCTTTCAACCTGAAACCCCACGAGAACAGTCTTCTCTGTCCTCGTCACTGCCAGCACTCCAGACTGCATAACTCCCACCAGAGCCACCCACTGGGCTGTGTTTGTAGAATTCTCAGCTTTCTCTGACCTGCTTCACCATAGCGCTCCAAAACCCTTCTTGGAGCCAGTTCTTAAGTCTTAAGACACATGCGGTCAGGTTGGTCACAGCAACAGCTCTTCCTTCTCTGATATCATCTTTTTTTTATTTGACTATATATCTCATCACTGTGACAATCTATTTGACACATCAACTTCAAGGATGAAGGACTTACTTTGGCTCACAGTTTGAGAATGTTCAGTCCCAGCTACTTAGCCCCATGTATGAGAGCAATGCATCATGGTTGGGAAGCACATGGGAGAGAAGGTTCTTCATCTCATGGTGATAGGAAGCAGAGAGAAAGGAAGAGCTGGGACTCAGGTGTAACCTTCAAAGGCCCTCCCTCTGTAGCCTACCTTGGACAGTTCCCATCTCTTAAAATTTCCACAACTTCCCAAAAGAGTGACAAGAATGGTCACCAAGTATTCAATACAAGAGCCTGTGGAGACATTTCACATTCAAAGCCTCACATTTTCATGTAGGGGCAGGGAGGCGCTGTTGTAGAATATTATTTTAAGGTGTGTTACTTTTGTTTACGTTGCATTCATGTGAAGCTGTGTTACTGTGCCTATCTAAAATACCCGATGGTCTAATAAAGAACTGAACAGCCAATAGCAAGGCAGGAGAAATGATAGGCAGGGCTGGTAGGCAGAGAGAACATATAGAAAGAGAAATCTGGGGGTGGGGAGGGGAAGGAAGTAGCCAAAGAAGGAGGTGGACATCAGGGGTCAGTCACCCAGCTACACAGTAAGCCACAGAGTTAACAGTAAGATTGCAGAAGTAAGACAATGGGAAAAGCCCAGAGGCAAAGGTAGATGGGATAATATAAGTTAAGGAAAGCTGGCTAGAAACAAGCCAACCTAAGGCCAGGCATTTGTAATTAAGAATAAGCCTTTGTGTATGATTTATTTGGGAGCTGGGTAGTGGGACCCCCAAAAAGGAAAAACAGACAACAACAGGGGCATGTATATGTACCCCAGACTGTCATGAAGAGCTGGGAATTCAAAGTAGATTCAGGCTCAAGCTCCTGGACAGCCCAAGAAACAAATTCCTTCGAGTAAAAAAAATTACCAGATCTACAGTTTCATTGGCTCAACATTAAGGTGGTCCTTTTTAAAAAATTTATAACTATTATTTATAACTATTCTAGTCAAGAGTCCTTGGGGGCTAGAGAGATAGCTTGGTGGGCAGAGCAGTTTGCTGTGCTGCAGCAGACACAGGAAGGATCCTCCCTACAGCTTTGGAGAGAGCTGTAGGCTGCTCTCAGTGTCAAGCTCCGGCCTTGGGATCATGAGGGAAACGATCCCAGTTACTTTAGCCAACTGGATGTGGTAGGTTATGTTGTTACAGCAATGCTAGGAAGCTACTAGAGGATCTCAAAAGTGTTGCATCACTCTGTACCCATCATGTCCACCCTGTGTGAGACGTCAGGTGTGTGGGTATGGAGCCCCATGCCCACCTGCCTTAATGATTAGGAAACCAACAAAAAATATAACTTATGCCCCCATTCCATGCATGCCTGGTCCTCTGGAGATGTGTTGCTCCATCTGCCACGTGACCCAGACTGCTATGGGGTCTGACTCCTCTGTTGCTCCAGCTAGTTGCTGGCTCTAGGACTTAATCCCTATTTTCTACCTCGATACTACTGTTCACTCATGGCCTGGGAACATCTACCCATGCTTAATGGGATTGGTGTGGGAAAATGTGTGGGATTGGAGTGAGTATCATTCCTGCAAATGATACGTGAGCTTGAGTCTTGGCCTCTGCCATCAGGATGTTGTCAGGGGATGAGATGGAATGGAAAGAGTTTTCCTCTAGAGGGGAAGAAGCAAAGACCCTTTAGAGCAGTGGTTCTCAGCCTTCCTAATGCTGTGATCCTTTAATACAGTTCCTCATACTGTGATGACCCCCCACCCATAAAATTATTTTTATTCCTACTTAATAACTGTAACTTTGCTAGTGTTGTGAATCATAATGTAAATATGTGTTTTCAGATGGGTTTGAGGGTCGCAACCCACAGGTTGAGAACCAGGGCTTTGGATGCACAGCCAATGGTGTGGAGTCAGCACATAGCCACAGGATTCTATAAATGGTTCCTGTATGAAACACAAGCCTGATGTATGAGGCACGGGGCCCCAACCCTGGGCTTGGGAGAGGAGACAGTTTCTAGAATGACTGAAGTGACCCAATCCAGGTTAGGGGACAAGTCCAAGAAGGCCGTTTGAAAGAGGGAACACTTTACAGGTAAGAAGAGTCGGTGATACATGCTGATACATGTTCTTGATGATACATGAACATGAAATTTGAGTCCGAAGGCTGGTAAACTCCCAGCTCATCACCATAAACAGCGGGTAGCTCACCTTCCAAGCTTTTGTGTGTAGAAGAAAAAAAATTCAAACTCCAGTGTACTTTGGTCACAATGTGCTTATTTTATTTTACTTTTTACATGTGAACGTCTTTCAATCTTGATGAAACATAGAAACATAAATTGTTGATCTATCTTGTCTTTTTTTTTTTGTTGAGACAGTATCTTGAGTAACCCAGGCTGGCCTTGAACTCCTGACCTTTCTGCCTCCATTTCCCAAGTGCTGGGATTACTTGTGTGCAACATCTGCCTTTTAACTTGTCATTTAAAAAAAGGTTTCTTTGTTTGTATTTTAGCATACAGGTGTTTTGCCTGAGTGTATATCTGTGCACTACATGCATGTATGGTGCCCGAGGAGGCCAGAGGAGAGCGTCAGATCCCCTGGAACTGGACTTACAGACAGTTGTGAGCTGCCATGTGGGTGCTGGGAACTAAACCCAGGTCTTCTTCAAGAGCAGCCAGTGCTCCTAACCGCTGGGCCATCTCTCCAGCCTTTAACATGTCGTTTTAATTGCAAGAGTTATTATTTTTACTTTCCCATTAATAAAAAAGTACAATGGACTCTCATGTCCTTGGGTTCCACGTGTAGAGTCCACCAACCCCAGACTGAACACATTTGAAACAGTAAATTGCCTCTGTGCAGATCCTGTAGGGACTTTGTGTGTGGGGGTGGGGGGGTCGTTGGTCCCTAAATGATACACTGTAAGAACTGTTAATATACAGGTAGCACTGGGTGTTCCTTCCCACTCTCAGGAGCTCTTTCTCTTTTCCTTGATACATCTATTTTCACCCTGTGCTAAAGCTATTTACACATGTCTACATGGTGTGAAGTATTGCATCATCTAGAGATGGTTATGACTGCAAGGGAGGACACATGGACATGACATACAAATATCACTCCACCTTATGTCAGGAACTCAGCTTTGGTACCTCAGGGAAGCCATAGCTTCAACCGCTGATGGATACTGAGAGGTGGTTATATCTGGTCACCTGGGTTGAGGCTAAGGAGAGGGAGGTTGTGGTACTCACTGCAGACGTATGTTGGGTACCAGATCGGTGTGCAGTTCATGGATGATGACTGCAAAAAGAATGTGGCTTGCTGGGCATGGTGGTGCATGTCTGCTATCTCTGAACAGAGGAGGTGGGAGACCGAGGCAGGTGGGTCTTTGTGAGTTTGAGGCTGGCCTGGTCTACAGGGCAAGTTCAGGCCAGCATGGTGAGATTCTGTCTCAAAATAAAGAAGGATGTGACTGACCCCTTTTGTCAACTATCCTTTCTAGGGACTGATGCCGGACCAGGGAGGTAGGAAGCTGGTGGCAGGAGAGAGCTGCCTGCCTGTAGCTCCTAATCCATCAGCTGCTGACAATCGAGGCCCCCCACGAGGGCTCCAGGCCCAGCTGCTGGGCAACAGCAGGCACTAAACAGGAGTTGCTCCCCGGGCCTCGGGCCTCACACTCCCCTCCTAGGTCAACAGACAGAAGGGGCTCTGTCAGCCAGGTTAGGACAGGAAAGATTAATGGAGCAGGTGCAGGTTGGGCTAGGACAACCACCTGGCCTGACAAAGTCCCTCCTGGAGACTGAATGCCTGACCCAGGCCAAGATCCAGGCCAGGTATCACCAGCTGGTCTTGGTGCTGGCAGAGATGGCCTCTGCTGCCCACTTTTCCCTGCCCTCACCTGGCCACACCTGGTCACATCTGGCAGCACCCGCCCTCCCATGGGAGGCCTCAGAGAAGTTCCGGTGAGACTTTAAATATCCTTCTTCTTTTTCCAGTGTTCCAAGTAACTCACTACTGAAAAGTGGGGTTTTTTGTTTTTGTTTTTGTTTGAGACAAGGGCTATGTAGCTCAAGCTGGCCTGGAAGCTGCCATCCTCCTGTCTCAGCCTTCTGAGTGTTGGGACAATCAGCTTTGCAAAAAAAAAAACAGTTAAATCACCGAGTGAAGTCACCATTCCTCTTCTGGGGATTTTAACTGTGGGCAGTGGTGCAGCAAGAGACACAGGCCGGCACTGTCGCCCACCCGACAGTAAACCTTTTCCTTTAGACCCTCCCCTCAAGTAAAGCCAGACCCTTGACTTTGCAGCAGAAAAAAGTTTTGTGGGGTTGAGAGACGGCTCAGTGGTTAAGTGCTCATAACGTTCTTGTAGAGGACCCAGGTTCAGTTCCCAGCACCCACGCCAAGCAGCTCACAACCACCTGTAACTCCAGCTCCAGGGGGAACACTGTGCCTCTGGCCTCCTCCGGCACCTGCACACACACACACACACACACACACACACACACACACACACAAACACCTACATAATCAAAAATTTAAAGAAATCTCGGGTGTGTGGCCCATGCTTTTAATCCTAGCACTTAGCCGGTGGAGGCAGGCAGATCTTTATGAGTCTAAGCCATCCTGGTCTACCTAGAGAATTCCAGGCCAGCCTGAGCTACCTAGTAAGACCCTATCTCAATAAATAAAATATAAAAAGAAATCTTAAAAACAGAATTTCAGAAAAACATAGTATGAAGCAAAGTTAGAGTTTATTAAAGAGATGTTTAAAACTTTTATTTTACATGTATGAGTGTTGAGTTTACATTCCTGGTACCTTCAAAGGCCAGAAGAGTGCATCAAGTCCCTGGAACTGGAGTTATAGATGGTTGTGAGCTGCCATGTGGGTGTTGAGTACCGAACCCAGGTTCTCTGGAAGTGTAGACAAGGCTCAGTTTGGCAAAGATGGTCTTTGTTTGAGATTTACTTATTATTCTTTGTGCGTAAGTCTGAGGGTCTGTGTGTTCACTGCAAGATGTACAGTGTCTGCGGAGACCAGAAGAGAATTGGCTGCCCCGGAACTGAGTTACCGATGGTGGTGCACTGCCCGTGTGAGTGCTGGAAATCAAACCCACGTCTTCTGCAAGAACAGCCAGTGCTCTTAACCACCCAGTCCAGCCCCATACATACTGTCTACACAAAGATGAGTATTTGCCGGGCGGCGGTGGCACACGCCTTTATCCCAGCACTTGGGAGGCAGAGGCGGGCGGATCTCTGTGAGTTCAAGGCCAGCCTGGGCTACATAGCAAGTTCTAAGACAGCTAGGGCTGTTACACAGATAAACCTTGTCTCAAAAAACCAAAAACCAACCAACCTAACAAACAAACAAAAACCAAAGATGAAGGGGTTTTGGGTGTTGGTTCAGGTTTTGGTTTTGAGACAGGATCCCAGGCAGCACAGGCTGACCTCAAACTCTACATAGCCAATGATGATCTTAAACATCTGACTCTCCTTCCTCCACGTCCCTAGGGCTGGGACGACATGTGTCACACGCTGTTCCAGATGACCAAGGCACACATGCAAGCATCCCTCAGAACCTGCAGTGGGAGAGATTGATTCCAGGACCCCAAAATAATACTAAAATTCACGGGGGGCTCAAGCCCCTTAGGTAAGGTGCACAGAGCTGGTGCATCTCCTCCCATGCACTGTGAACTATTTATAGATTGCATATAAGCATGGGCGCTACGCAAATAGTTGTTAATGCATTATATGGTTCAAGAATAATCACAAGAAAAAAAGCAAGTTCCCAATCTACACAGATAAATGTCATTTCCCTTTTATGCTTGTTTGCTGCTGCTGCTGCTTCTTCTTCTTCTTCTTCTTCTTCTTCTTCTTCTTCTTCTTCTTCTTCTTCTTCTTCTTCTTCTTCTTCTTCTTTTGAGACAGGGTCTCTCTGTGTAGTCTTGGCTGTCCTGGAACTCACTCTGTAGACCAGGCTGGCCTCGAACTCACAGAAATCTGCTAGGCTCTGCCTTCCAAGTGCTTTGATTAAAGGTGTGCACCACCACTCCCAGCTTGCAAGATCATTTCCAAACACCCTCAACCCAAGGATGGTTGAATCCTCAAGTGAGGAACTCCAGGATGCAGAGGGGTGACCATGTACCATTTCATTATTTCTTTAAGAAAACGTCTCAGTGTGGAACTGCTGGGTCAGATGTGTGTTCTGAACGGCTTGTGAACGTTTGGCTACAGGCTTGGCCCGTGCTTCTTGCAGCCTGTGAGCCAGCTGGCTGTCCTCTCTGTACTAGAGTCCAGGGGGCTGTTGGAAGAGGGCAGTGCGTGCCCAGAGGTTGGCGCTCAGGCCAATAGAGAATAAGCCCCACCCTCTTGGCATGTGTCATCCAGCTTCCAACCACAGACGACGGACAGGTGGGTGCTTGGGAAGTGAGTCCCCTAGGCTGTACAACAGCCTAGAAGTCACAGGACAGAGGGCAAAATTCCCCAGGGGAGAGGAAGTCCAAGAAGGTACTTCAGAGACAGTGACACTTGTAGAGCCTTGCCAGCAGAGGAGGGTGTGACTGGTTCAGCATGAGCCTTCCGGGTAGGGGAGGAGGGAGGGAAATGGAGGCAGGTACAGTCTGCCCTCCACCATGGCTCCTTCCCTACTCATGACTCATGTTAGGTGAGTTCTCAACAATAAAGCCCTGCCCCATGGCCAGACCTGAGCTGAGAACCATTATCAGCTTTGTGACCTTGAGTGGCTGGCTCCCTGTCCCACGCTGCTCCTTAGCTCTCCCATCTGCACACTCACTGGTGACTACAGGGATTGAAGGGGTGGCACAGTCTTGGGAAATGCTGATCAACCCAAGGGGTGAACCATCAAAAAATAAAGGCTTCTTTCTAATTTCTGTCCCAAAGCGGAAGTGTATCATAACTCCATGTTCTCATTATAAAAACTCTCTCCTGCCTATACGACAGTGAGCACCAGAGCTGAGATTACCCTTCAGCATGAAGACAGGGAGCCCCGTGGGGTACAACTGGGGGTTCTGCCAGCTTGGGAGAGACGGATCTGAGGCTGTGGAGATAGAAGGCAAGGACTCCCAAGGCCCCCTGCCTCTGCCCCTCCCCTGGCTTCCTCTGCATGGGGCGGCCAGCTGGTCCCTGACCTTGTGCTCTGACAATGATTTAACCACTGGGTGGGGGTGGGGAGGGATCTGTAGAGCTGTCAGTAGTGGAGGGGATTCAGCCTGGCTCCTCTGCGCAGCCTCTCGTGAGGCACCCCTCCACCGCCCCACTCCCCAGTCATACCCCAGCAAGGTACTAGGAATGCACTCAACCTACAAAATCCTTCGTCGATTTCCCTTCCATCGGCGCCAGCTTCCCTTGGTGTAAACTCAGGCAACTGAAATATTGTCCTCCTTCTCTTGTCCCGTGATGAGGAGACACTGGTCACAGCATGTAGAGAAAATGGTGCGTCCTGGAAATTCAGGAACCTTGGCTCATACTGAAGCTGCCCTGTGTCTACGGGAGAAGTCAGTGCAAGGACCGTGGGAGAGTGAGCATGCTTGAAAAAAGCAGCCATGTCAGGGACGGTGGCCATCGGAAGACCATATCCTGCTAAGTCGCACTTTCTATTTCTATGCCACAATGAAGACAACCCCCACCCTCTCTCTGCTGTTTGTTTTAATTTTGGTGTTATGAGGCAGAGTCTTAAGTAGCCTAGACACACTACATAGCCATGGATGACCTACTTCTACCTTCCTGTGCTGGAAGGGCAAGCGCACATCGCCACGCCAGGTGAGACAGAACTTTCCAAGGGAAGTTGGGAATTCAGATTTGTGAATATCTTCCCAGTGTCGGCAACTAATTGGAACAACAACACACAGAGCATCACGGTGACACCTGCGGTTTTACCACATGAGGAGGAAAAGCAGAAGGGTCGGGAGTTCAAACTCAACTCTGATTATGTAGGATGTTCGAAGCCAGCCTATGCTGGTAAGGTCAAGCATGTGCAGGTATGAGGACCTAGGTTTGGATTCTTAGCACCCATTCTAAAAATTAAAAAGCAGGTACAGCAGGATATGCCTGTGACCCCAGCACTGGGGGTGGCAGTGACAGATCCCTAAAGCTCATTGGCTGGTAGCCTAATCAAATCAGAGAGCTCTGGGTTCAATAAGGGCACACACACACACACACACACACACACACACACACACATGCATGAACACCTACCCCCACACATGTGCACACACACACACACACACAAACAAGTACATGCACATAAGTACATACAAACACACACATACACACAGAGAATTCAAATGCAAAAAAAAAACCCTAAAAAAAAAAATAAAAATGGGGGGGGGGGGGGTACATGCCTTTAGTCCCAGCACTCAGGAAGCAGAGGCAGGCAGGTAGATCTAAAGAGTTAAAATTCAATTTAGGCCAATCAAAAGAAGTCTATATGTAGCTTTGGGCTGTGGTCTAGAACCAGAAGCCACTAAGGCTACGAGGAACAACTTAGCGTAATCCCTTTGGCTTTGTTATGGAAACTGAGGCTAGAAAACAGGAAAGGGAAAGTACATACTCTGGGGTTAGTGGCCCACCTGGGCACAGAACCCACCTCTCCTGCACCTAGCCTGTGCCTTTACCCCAACTTGCCAGACTGAGGGGGTCAGTGGGCAGATCTTGAAGATCCTGAGGAGGGAACCTGAGGCTGGACTCACTTGAGGCACATTAAGTCTTCTATGAACACAGAGGCCCTCATGCCTCTGTTCAGAGCACCCTCAAATCCTTCACTGTACCACCAACGTTCCCTCTTCCAGGATCCCCGGAGCAAGCTTCTATAGTCAACTACACAAGGCAGAGGGGACAGGACTCCAGTATCCTATTTCCATCTAAAAACTAATAGACGAGTCGTCACCCATCACTGTGTATGGCTGCCAAGGTGGGGGTGGGGGACAGGGAGGATAAATGTGTCGGTAAACACGGATTTTCGTTTTATTCTTTCCTTCTTGCCATGATGAAATTTAAACCCCAAGGCCCATGCATGCCAGGCGAGAGCTTGCCACTAATCAACACCATCATCTTCATAAATAGTAATTTAAAATATTGTATTACATTTAGTGTGTGTGTGTGTGTGTGTGTGTGTGTGTGTGTGTGTGTGTGTAGGTCAGAGGACAACTTGCAGGAATTAGTTCTCTCCTTCCATCATGTGGGTTCCAGGGATCGAACTCAGGTCATCGGGTTTGTCTGTAGGCACCTTTACACCTGAGCTGTCTCTGTGACCCATGATACTTAAAGTAAAATAAAATAACCTGAGTAATTTCAGTTGGCTGTAAAGTGTTGGATTTTGTTTTCCAATAATGAGGAACTGCTCTGTGTTCCTCTAGTTCAATGGTTCTCAACCTTCCTAATGCTGCAGCCCTTTAATATACAGTTTCTCGTGTGTGGTGACTCCCCCAACCATAAAATTATGCTCGTTGTTACTTCATAGCTGTAACTTGGCTACTGTTATGAATCATAATGTAAATATCATCTGTGTTTTCCGATGACCTTAGGTGACCTCTGTGCAAAGGTCCTTTGACTCAGTGGGTCGCGACCCACATGTTGAGAACCACTGCTCTAGTCCTTCAAGTGACAGGTATGGGGACTGGGACAATGACTCCATCAGCAAGTATTGCACAAGCATAAGAACCTGAGTTCTATGTCAGCGCTTACACAGAAGTTAGGTACAGCACTGGGGGGTGGAGACAGGGGGATCCCCAGGACTCACTGACCAGCCAGTTGACCCTAATGGTTAAGTACCACATTCAGTGAGAGACCATACCCCAAAAAATAAGGTGGAGTCAAAATTAGAAGTCAGCTTCCTAAACAAACCTATAACAAGTGAGGAGATTGAGCCAAGTGATGGGCCACACCTTTAATCCCAGCACTGGGGAATCAGAGACAGGCAGATAGCCCTGAGTTTGGGGCCAGCCTGGTCTACATAGCAAGTTCCAGGAATAGCCAGAGATACATGGAGAGACCTTGTCTAAGAGGGAGAGAGAGTAATAAAAAGCCTTCCAACTAAAAAAAAGTCCAGAACCAGATAGATTCACACCAGAATTCTACCAGAACTTCAAAGAAGATCTACAGCCAGTCCTTCTTAAAATGTTTTTTTAAAAAAAGGAAAAAGAAAGAAAGAAAGAAAGAAAGAAAGAAAGAAAGAAAGAAAGAAAGAAAGAAAGAAAGAAAGAAAGAAAAAAAAGAGGGAGGGAGGGAGGGAAGGAAGCGAGGAGCACTTCCAAACTCCTCTTCTGAAGCGAGTATCACTGACCCACAAGCCAGGTAAAGGTGCAACACCAAGAGAAAACTACAGGCCAATCTAATGCCCATAGACTCAAAAAGTGCTCAAAAAATCCTTGCAAACAGAACACAAACATACATCAAAACGATTATCCACCACCACCAAGTTGGCTTTGTCCCTGAAACGCAGGGATGGTTCAACACACAAAAGTCAATAAACGCAATAAAGCACATAAATGAACTTAAAGACAAAAATCACATGATCATCTCAATAGACTCAGAAAAAAATCTTTTGACAAAATCCAACACACATTCATGATAGAAGTCTTAGAGAATGTAGGACTAGGGGGAACATGCCTCAACATAGCATAAGCTATACATGAGAAACCCACAACCAACATCATCCTAACTGGAGAAAAGCTTGAGGCAATTCCACTGGCCCAGGAATGAGACAGGGATGTCCATTATCCCCACTCCTTTTCAACATCGTGCTGAAGTACTATCTGGAACTAAAGCAAGAAAAGGAAATCAAAATGGATACAAGTAAGGAAAGAAGAAGTCAAATTATTCCTCTTTGCAGATGATATGATCCTATACATTAGAGATCCCAAAAGAGCTACCAGGAAACTTCTATAAATGATAAACGAGTTCAGCAATGGGATAGGATATAGAATCGATTTGCACAAACCGATAGCTGTTCTACGACATACACCAGCAACACACACACAGAGAAGGAGCTCATGGGCACACTCCCATTCATAATAGCCTCAGAAAATACATAAGCGTAAACCTAACCAAGGAGCTGAAGGACATCTGTCTACGATGAAAACCTTAAAACTCCGAAGAAAGAGGTAAAGACACTAGAAAGTGGAAAGACACCCCACACTCATGGATTGGCAGAATAACCAATGGTCATTTGAAAATGACCATTATACCAAAAGCTATTTATAAAGCCAATACAATCTCAATTAAAATCCCCATCTCGCTCTTCATGGAAATAGAAAAAACTATCCTAAAATTCATGTGGTACCACAAAGGACCCTGGATTGCTGGAGGGATTACAGTTCCAGACCGCAAGATATGTTACAGAGCCATGGCAAGGACATACACATGCCACCGGCACAAAACCAGACATGTGGGCCAATGGAACAAACCCGAAGACCTAACATGAGCACATGTAACTTCACCCGTTTATATTGACAAAGATGGCCAAAAACATACACTGGATAGAACGGGGCAAGGGGAAAGTGTCTTCAGCAAATGGTGCTGGGAATACTGGACATCCACATGCAGAAAAACAAAATTAGACCCGTATCTATCACCTTGTACAAAAACTAACTCCAAATGGATCAAACACCTAAACATAAAACACTAAAACTTCAAAAAGAAAACGCAGACCATGCCCTACATGAAATAGGTGTGGGAAAGGACTTCCCGGATAGGACTCCATTTGCCCAAGAACTAAGGCAACGATCGACAAGACTTCAGAAAACTCAAAAGCTCCTACAGAGCTAAAGAGAGGAGAGGAAGCTCACAGAATGGGGGAACCTCTGCTAGCTATACATCTGACAGAGGAGTAGTTTCCAGAACAAAGAGCTCAAAACCAAAACGACAAAAAATAACACCTTCAAAAAATAGGATCTGGGGCTGGAGAGGTGGCTCAGAGGTTAAGAACACTGGCTGTTCTTCCAGAGGTCCTGAGTTCAATTCCCAGCACCCACATGGTGGCTCACAACCATCTGTAATGAGATCTGGCGCCCTCTTCTGGCCTGCAGGCATACATGCAAACAGAACACTGTATACATAATAAATAAATCTTTTTAAAAAAAATAGGATCTGGGGCTGGAGAGATGGCTCAGTGATTAAGAGCACTGGCTGTTCCTCCAGAGGTCATGAGTTCAATTCCCAGCAACCACATGGTGGCTCACAACCTCTTCTGGCATGCAGGCAGAACACTGTATACATAATAAATCTTTTTTAAAAAATGGGATCTGAACAGAGTTTTCAAAAGAAGAAAAAAAATGAATAAGAAATATCTCAAGGCTGGGCGGTGGTGGTGGTGCACGCCTTTAATCCCAGCACTAGGGAGGCAGAGGCAGGAGGATCTCTTTTAGTTCGAGGCCAGCCTAGTCTCCAAAGCGAGTTCCAGGAAAGGCACAAAACTACACAGAGAAACCCTGTCTCGAAAAACCAAAAAAGGAAATATCTCAAAAATGTTCATTGTCTCAGCAATTGGGGAAATGCAAATCAGAAGAACTTTGAGATTTCATCTCACCCCAGCCAGAATGGCAAAGCACAACAGAACACCCTGCAACAAATGCTCGGGGGAGGGGGGTGAGGGAAAGGGAACCTTCTATCTCTGTTGGCAAGATCGCAAACCAGTGCAGCCTCTGTGCAGCCTCTGTGGATATCAATGTGGAGAATCCTCAGGAAGCTTTAAAAAAAAAATCTACCATATAACACAGCTACATCACTCCTCAACATATGCCCAAAGGGCTTGACATCCTATTCCACAGATCCCTGCTCAGCCATGTTCATGGCTGCTCTATTCACAATAGCTACGAAATGGAAACAACCTAAATGTCCTTCAACAGATGCTGAAAATGTGCTTCATATACACTGTGGAATACTATTCAGCTGTAAAGAAAACTGGAATCATGAACTTTGCAGGCAAATGGGTGGAACTAGAAAAAATCACGTTTGGTCAGATAACCCAGACTCGGGGAGACACATGTTCTCTCATCTGAGGTTCCTAGCTCCAAATCTTCAGTTATACGTGCATATCCTGGAGTAACTGTAGAAGCCAGGAAAGTAAAAAAGGGACCATTGTGTGGGCGGGGTTGGGAAAAGAGAGGGGGAATAGCAGGGTACAATGGCCTGAGGGGGACACTGGGAAATCTAGGGACTCTAGGGAGGGGAGAGAGAAACAAATAAGAGATGGACGGTTAAAATTACAGTAAGGTGTCTGGAAATTTCCTAAGGAATCAAACTGTTAACTATCTACCTAAAAACACCTATAATACTCACAGGTCAGTGTATAAGCATATACAGTGTAAATGAAATTTTCTTCTGGGCTGAAAACGTTCCCTCCAAGAGCCACAGACCGTCAAACACAAACTACCAACACCAGGCAGGTGAAGCCCTCTTTGGAGTTGTTGGTCAGGGTCGTCCAAGAGACCCCCAAAGCATTCAGGCTATCGCTGTCGCCCTTGGTTACGCCCCCCCACCCCCACCCCCCCTCGCGCACACCCCAGAGGTAGAAAGTAAGTCCCTATTGCTGAAGACACCTTGCACTTCAGAACAGGGCTCAGAGACCCCTGAGCTGGAACTGACCTGAAGGCATCCTCCTGAGGACTAGCTTTCATAGGACTAGAAAGCCATGCATACTTCCAAAGGAGGAAACCAGCAGTCCTACCCAACTGGGATTCCTATAAACTACCACAATGACCATGACGGCACTATAACCCTAAGGGCGCGATAGCGGCACACATACCTTGGTGATAACCAACGACTCCCTAACTGGACGTAAGACCCTCTTAACAAGAGAGAAACCATGCCTGGTACTGGCAACCTAGCCGAGTACCCAGGGCTAGTGAGGTCGTGGATCTTGAAGAAGAACCTGCAACCACCACTTTACTAAACCAATATAATCCCTAACTACATACCAAATATCTGTCCCTATACCTGCAGATACGTGTAGTCTCACCCCTCGTCAAGGAAACGTCTCTTTACAGCAGACGGAGACCACTACGGAGAACCACAACCTATCAAAACAACACGACTTCCATAAGGCTCGGGGATCGATCTGGAAGAAGGGACAGAAAGATGGTAGGAATTAGAGAAGCAGGGATTGTGTCTCCTGGAAATGTCAGAAGCTACGCAGACCCAACCCCCAACACAGCTGCCTTCCCACATCAGCCACTTGTGGAGAAAACGCCTCACTGACTTGTCTACAGGCCAATCTGGTGGGGACACTCTCGTCAAATGATGCCTCACTGACTTGTCTACAGGCCAGTCTGGTGGGGACACTCTCGTCAAATGACGCCTCACTGACTTGTCTACAGGCCAGTCTGGTGGGGACACTCTCGTCAAATGACGCCTCACTGACTTGTCTACAGGCCAGTCTGGTGGGGACACTCTCGCCAAAGGACTCCAGCGTGTGTCAAGTTGACACAAAACTAGTCAGGATGGCAGGTAAAGCGCTGGTGAAACAAGCCTGCTAACCTGACTTTGATCCCTGAAACCAACAAAAGGATGAAAGGAAAGAACTGCACCAAGTTGTCCACGGCATGCACACACGCGCGTGCACGCACACACACACACACACACACACACACACGTGTGCGTGCGCACGCGTGCGCAGGCACTTTCACACATGGATACACACCCACATCACACATGTGCATGCATATGCATACAACACACACATACACACACACAGGCATGCACACACGCACATCACACACATACATGTTGCACACACACAAGCACACTAATAATTAATAATAATAATGATTCTTCAAAACAGAAATAAGGGTTGGGGATTTAGCTCAGTGGTAGAGCGCTTGCCTAGCAAGCACAAGGCCCTGGGTTCGATCCTCAGCTTAAAAAACAAACAAACAAACAAACAAACAAAAAAAACAGAAATAAATGATACAAGTTTGGGGGAGGGAAGCGCACAAAATCCTAGAACAGGAGATCTCTGCACTAAGATTTAGGTCTGGTCTGGGGATGTGGCTCATGGAACGGCACTTACTTGTCTTGTCCAGGACTCAGGCTTTGATCCTCAGCACCACTGTCACCAACAGAGGACTTACGTTTGGAGAGGTCCCTTTAGCCATTGGAGAAATACTGAGCAGACTCTCTGTGAGGAACCTGTAGTTCATAAGGAGAAGAACACCACACCGTGGAGCGAGGGAGAGGCAGCCATGGAGTCCTGAAGTCAAGAAAGTTGAGTCAGCTGGGCGGGGCACCTGCCTTTAACCCAAGAACTGGGGAAGGGGGAAGGGGGGTCTGCGGAGTTGCCATCAGCCTGAGGTGAATCACACATAGGAAGGAGGGAAGGGAGGAAGGAAGGAAGGAAGGAAGGAAGAGAGGGAGAGAGAGAGAGAGAGA
>CABHPP010167793.1:0-20756 GCA_902168425.1 Peromyscus attwateri
TCTGACTCACTGTTACTGGGGTATACTGTGTCTGACTCACTGTTACTGGGGTATGCTGTATTCGACTCACTGTTACTGGGGTATACTACATTTGAGGCAATACTAGTGCTTTCTGCTTATTAGTCTAGAGTGAGAGTTCTCTTTTCTATTCTGCAAATGAAATGGAGACAGAACAGTTAAGGAACATGATACTGGCTCCCCAGGGAGAGGTGGCATGGGACTCATACCCAGGCCTTCTGGACCCAGAGCCACTGCCCTCTCCACAACGGCCCGATTTCCCTCTCCTTTTTACAAGTTTTGACTTTGGACACTTTATAGTGGACACAGGTGGACACAGGTGTATACAGTGAGTCGGATACAGTATACCCCAGTAACAGTGAGTCAGACACAGTATACCCCAGTGGACACAGGTGCACAGAATATAGACTGCTATGTCTTCATGTATGATCCTAAGTCTCTACTTGCTAAAATCAGTGAGTGAGGAGGGGCAGGAAGGGCTGGAGGGCATGGGAGAGTAAAGAAGTTTCCCCTCGGCCACTGATTCGAAGCCAACCTTGGTTCATCTACTTGCAGCCACGTCTCAACCTGCAGAGACAGCCCAGACATCTGTCACCCACAGATACATTAGTGTCTTATTTCCAGATAAAAACTCTTTTGGGGGCACTGTCTCATGTAGCCCATGCTAGCCTCACAACTCATTGTGTAGCTGAGGATGACCTTGAACTTCTGATTCTCCCATCCCTACCTCCCGATGCCAGGATTACAGGAGCACACACCACACCTGGGGATAGAACCTAGGGCTTCGTGCATGCTGGGTAATCACTCTATTACCTGAGCTACAATTCCTAGCCCCATAAGGACATAAAAATAAAAACACAAACACCAAGCCATTTTTACGTCTAACAACTTGACAATAACTCCCTTCTTATCCCCACCATATCTCACCCGAGGCCGACTAACCATCCTGATTTTTCTGGGACTTCTGACATTGGCACTGTAAGTCCCCTGTGCCAGGCAAACATGGATGGTTGGTCACCCCACAAGGAGCCGGAAACCCAGAGCCCACCCCAGCTTTCCCTGCCCCTCCTAGCTCCAGTGTGGGGTCCACTGAGAGAAGAGGGAGCCTACCATTGAATTTCAAGGACCCTTGAAATGCCAAATAATTTACCGAAACCTTTGAGGGGCCCTGGTGTGCCCAGCTCAGCAAAGGGACCCCTGAGCACCCCCCCCCCCCCCCCCCCCCACATACCCCGCCGCCAGCCGCCAACACCAGTGGCATATCAGGGTCTTTTCACACCCAGGAGGCCAGATTCAGTGGACTCCTCCCTCTGGCTTTGGCCGTCTCCAGATCTAATGACAATCCAAAGAGTTCCTGATAGGGTTTTAAAAGATGCTCCCCCATTCACCGTCCACCAAGCATGAAAATCCAGCTCATTTGTGTCCATTCTTCATTCCTAAAGGCCTAGCCGGCCCAGGGCCTACAGCCCCGAGGCTGTCACTCAACTTTTGAGTTGCTTTTGTTGGATTTGCCTTTAGTTCATTCTTCTGTCTCCTCAGCACACCCTCCTCTCCCCCCTCCTCACTCCATCCCCTGTCCATCCCCCCCCCCCAGTCCCAGGACTTCCCCGGTCCCTCTTTGCACACACAAAGCGGTAAGGCCAGTCTGGGAATTTCTTTACAGACCTAGGCTCCCACCCCCACCTCTTCTCACCCCTCGCTTTTTTAGAATATCCGTAGCAAAAAGTCAGCCGTGGCTAAAAAAGACTCAGGACCTAGTCACAAAACAGCCTCATGGCCTGGCTGGAAATGGCCTTGGGGGGGGTCTCAGAGCCCCCAGTGTTGACTTCAGGGCTGTGCACAAAGTAAAGGCCAGGAAGGGGAAGGGACCGGTCCAAGGTGACAATGGCATTAGTGGCAGATCCAGGTCCAGTGCTAAGTAAGCAATCTCTCAGCCTGGACACCGCCGTTGGGAGTTGATGGCCACTCCTTGGTCCCAGTGCAGAGAATTCCTCGGTCTGTCCTCTGTGACCGGTGTGGTGGTAACATGAGCCAGTCATCACCCTAAACTAGACTGGTGTTGTCTTCACTAGACCTGGTGGACTCTGCCTCGAAGTTCCTGTGGAGTCTGCCTTCACCTCTCCTACACAGTCTCCTCCATTGACTCTTGACTGCAAGTGATCCACGCTATAGAAAGCCCCGCATGGCCCCCCCCCCCCCCGCTATCTCTTCTTCTGGTATAGCATACACAGTAGAGCCTAACCTGTAAGCTTGTGTCTCCCCTCTGTGCACATGGTTCCAAAGCCACTTCCTTTCTTTAATAGACTGTGATGGTCAAGGGTAGGGAATTCAGGGTGAGGGGACAGATCTGCCCTTGACCAGCGTGGTGGTCTCAGGGAACTTCTTGTAGCATAATGCTATTGTAAAACGTTAGTACTTCTCTCATAAAATAAAGACTGAATGTGGGATGTATAATAAAAATAATGAACAGTCATCCTTCAGTATGCTTAGGGGACTGATTCCAGAACCCCTGTGGATATCAAAATCCAAAGACACTCAAGTCCCTCATACAAAGTGATGATCTTGAAAAAAATGGACTATGGAGTTGGTTTCAGTCAGTAAAGTGCTTGCTGGGCAACCATGGGGACCTGAGTTTGGATCCCCAGCCCCTGTGTGAATGCATGCATCGATAACCTTAGTGCTAGGAATGTGGGCTGGGCAGGGGCAGGAGGGTCCCTAAAGCTTGAGAGCAGCCAGTCTAGATAATTGGAGAGCTCGAGGTGGATAAGAAACCCTGTCTCAAAAGGCAAGGTGAGGAGTGAGACCGGAAGATGCAAAACATCAATCTCTGGCCTCAACACATATGTGAACACACGCGCGTGCACACACACACCACAGACATATTCTCTCTCTCTCTCTCTGTCTCTCTCTCTCCCCCCCCCCTTAGGGAGTTGGGGAGATATCTCAGTATGTAAAGAACTTGCTGCACAAACATGGGAACCTGAATTTAAATCCCCAGCAACTATAAAAAGACAGGGCTTGGAGTTATGTACTTGTAAACTCAGCCCCTGGGGACCAGAGACAGGCAGCTCTTGGGATGCACCAAGCAGCCAGTCTAGCTAGCCCAAGCAGTGAGGCTCTGTCTCTAAAAGTAAATTGGGGAAGAATAGAGATGGATACCCAAAGTTGACCTCGGCCTCCGCACACACGCAAGCAAGAGAGTGTAGGCCTCCTCACATCACCTCTCTCTCTCTCTCTCTCTCTCTCTCTCTCTCTCTCTCTCTCTCTCTCTCTCTCAAATCTATTAAGTCAGTTTACATTAAAATAGCAACCACAGCTGAATCACACCTGAGAGGCTAAGAACCCAGCCTTGGGTCCTTGAGGCTGGGAGCCTCAGCAGTCAAAGTCACCACGCTGTAACTGTCTCTCACTTCAGAGGTGGACAACTTGGTAGTTAGTCCACAAGGCTGGTGCCTCCGCAGTTCTAATTTGGCACTGGAAGACTGGAAGGTTCCTGGAGAGCTGCTGGTCCCTGGTCTATGATAAAAGCCTGAAATGTTGGTTTTGACACCAGCAAAGGAATCGGCGGCGGCGGCGGCGGCGGCGGCGGCGGCAACAGCAGCAACCACGAAGCAAACCAATACAGACGCAAGAGAGCAAAAGACGAGATCAGGGTCCCCTTGAAATACCCTTTTGATCTGGGCTGCCAACAGAAGGTGCCCCCAAGGTCAGGGTGAGCCTTCCTGCATCAATCAAGACCATCAAGACAGTTCTTCAGCTGGGGCTCCCTACTACGATGATGTTAATTTGTGGCAAGTTGACATTAATATCAACCATAATTCTATGTCAATGCAAAATTCATTTATTCTATCTCAATGCATTCCCAAAGTCTTAACAGTTCCATTATCATTCAGAAGTCTATGCTGGGACTGGAGAGATGACTCAGCAGTTAAGAGCACTGTCTGCTCTTCCAGAGGACCTGAGCTCTATTCCCACCATCCACATGATGGCTCACAACTGTCTGTAACTTCAGTTCTGGAGATTCTGGTGCCCTCTTCTGGCCTCTGCAAGCACTGCATGCATGTGGTGCACACACATTCATGCAGCATAGACACCCATACACATAAAATATAAAGAAATAAATCTTTAAAGAAAAAAAAGAAGCCTACATTCACTAGGGAAGTGTTAGGGCATTTTCCCAACTAGTGAGAAAGTGAGTTCAATCCCTAGTCCAAAAAATAAAATAACATAAAGTTCATGTTCCAAGTCTCCCTTGGAATTCAAAGGGAGTCCCTGTCAATCAAAAATAAACCAATGTACTTCTAAAATATAATGGCACAGAGCACACATTACCATTCCACAAGGGAAGGCATTCAATTTCCCTGGCGCCTCCACCATCCTGGGTTCTCCACGGCATCTCAGATTTCCCTTTACAGTTCCAGAGGGAACGTGATATTGCTACACATTGCTTGACCTCTTAGACTTTCCTTTGCATCTAGGTGGAAGCCTCCATGACCCCACAACTCTTGCATTCTGCATGCCTGCAAACAGCATGGCAGGGGTGACGGGTGTGCTTCCAGATTGAGGGGCATCTAGGCCTTCTTAGAGTCTTAGAGTGTCTGGGCAGCTGAAACAGGGAAGGCATTTCCTTGACAGCTCTGTGCAAGCAGGACACCTGGAGCTCTCGTCTTAATCCAAGTCTTTCAAATGCATTAAAACTTTACACCCTTAGTCCTGCAAAAGGTCAAAGTCAGCAAGTTCTTGAGGTACCCTCCAGGCACCTCTCTACTGTCCTGGTGCAAGGTACTTAATTTCTTTAATAGCATGCCCTTCTTACCACAACTTTATACGTGCTCTTTTTCTGGCCAAATCATACAATTGTCTAATCTCTCTGCTCTACTGTTCAATCCTGATTCTCACTGTAAACCTGGGAAAAAGCAGCCAGCACCAACCATGCCATCACCAGGATGCTATTCTGCTGTGGCACTTTCTCTGTCGAGCTGATTAGTCCCTGTCTTTTAAATTCAGCTTCGCTCAAATCCTCAAGACACAGACAAATTCTTTGCCCAAATGTGACAGGAACGGCTTCTAGTCTAATCCCAAGTGGAGTCCTCCTTTCAACCTGAAACCCCACGAGAACAGTCTTCTCTGTCCTCGTCACTGCCAGCACTCCAGACTGCATAACTCCCACCAGAGCCACCCACTGGGCTGTGTTTGTAGAATTCTCAGCTTTCTCTGACCTGCTTCACCATAGCGCTCCAAAACCCTTCTTGGAGCCAGTTCTTAAGTCTTAAGACACATGCGGTCAGGTTGGTCACAGCAACAGCTCTTCCTTCTCTGATATCATCTTTTTTTTATTTGACTATATATCTCATCACTGTGACAATCTATTTGACACATCAACTTCAAGGATGAAGGACTTACTTTGGCTCACAGTTTGAGAACGTTCAGTCCCAGCTACTTAGCCCCATGTATGAGAGCAATGCATCATGGTTGGGAAGCACATGGGAGAGAAGGTTCTTCATCTCATGGTGATAGGAAGCAGAGAGAAAGGAAGAGCTGGGACTCAGGTGTAACCTTCAAAGGCCCTCCCTCTGTAGCCTACCTTGGACAGTTCCCATCTCTTAAAATTTCCACAACTTCCCAAAAGAGTGACAAGAATGGTCACCAAGTATTCAATACAAGAGCCTGTGGAGACATTTCACATTCAAAGCCTCACATTTTCATGTAGGGGCAGGGAGGCGCTGTTGTAGAATATTATTTTAAGGTGTGTTACTTTTGTTTACGTTGCATTCATGTGAAGCTGTGTTACTGTGCCTATCTAAAATACCCGATGGTCTAATAAAGAACTGAACAGCCAATAGCAAGGCAGGAGAAATGATAGGCAGGGCTGGTAGGCAGAGAGAACATATAGAAAGAGAAATCTGGGGGTGGGGAGGGGAAGGAAGTAGCCAAAGAAGGAGGTGGACATCAGGGGTCAGTCACCCAGCTACACAGTAAGCCACAGAGTTAACAGTAAGATTGCAGAAGTAAGACAATGGGAAAAGCCCAGAGGCAAAGGTAGATGGGATAATATAAGTTAAGGAAAGCTGGCTAGAAACAAGCCAACCTAAGGCCAGGCATTTGTAATTAAGAATAAGCCTTTGTGTATGATTTATTTGGGAGCTGGGTAGTGGGACCCCCAAAAAGGAAAAACAGACAACAACAGGGGCATGTATATGTACCCCAGACTGTCATGAAGAGCTGGGAATTCAAAGTAGATTCAGGCTCAAGCTCCTGGACAGCCCAAGAAACAAATTCCTTCGAGTAAAAAAAATTACCAGATCTACAGTTTCATTGGCTCAACATTAAGGTGGTCCTTTTTAAAAAATTTATAACTATTATTTATAACTATTCTAGTCAAGAGTCCTTGGGGGCTAGAGAGATAGCTTGGTGGGCAGAGCAGTTTGCTGTGCTGCAGCAGACACAGGAAGGATCCTCCCTACAGCTTTGGAGAGAGCTGTAGGCTGCTCTCAGTGTCAAGCTCCGGCCTTGGGATCATGAGGGAAACGATCCCAGTTACTTTAGCCAACTGGATGTGGTAGGTTATGTTGTTACAGCAATGCTAGGAAGCTACTAGAGGATCTCAAAAGTGTTGCATCACTCTGTACCCATCATGTCCACCCTGTGTGAGACGTCAGGTGTGTGGGTATGGAGCCCCATGCCCACCTGCCTTAATGATTAGGAAACCAACAAAAAATATAACTTATGCCCCCATTCCATGCATGCCTGGTCCTCTGGAGATGTGTTGCTCCATCTGCCACGTGACCCAGACTGCTATGGGGTCTGACTCCTCTGTTGCTCCAGCTAGTTGCTGGCTCTAGGACTTAATCCCTATTTTCTACCTCGATACTACTGTTCACTCATGGCCTGGGAACATCTACCCATGCTTAATGGGATTGGTGTGGGAAAATGTGTGGGATTGGAGTGAGTATCATTCCTGCAAATGATACGTGAGCTTGAGTCTTGGCCTCTGCCATCAGGATGTTGTCAGGGGATGAGATGGAATGGAAAGAGTTTTCCTCTAGAGGGGAAGAAGCAAAGACCCTTTAGAGCAGTGGTTCTCAGCCTTCCTAATGCTGTGATCCTTTAATACAGTTCCTCATACTGTGATGACCCCCCACCCATAAAATTATTTTTATTCCTACTTAATAACTGTAACTTTGCTAGTGTTGTGAATCATAATGTAAATATGTGTTTTCAGATGGGTTTGAGGGTCGCAACCCACAGGTTGAGAACCAGGGCTTTGGATGCACAGCCAATGGTGTGGAGTCAGCACATAGCCACAGGATTCTATAAATGGTTCCTGTATGAAACACAAGCCTGATGTATGAGGCACGGGGCCCCAACCCTGGGCTTGGGAGAGGAGACAGTTTCTAGAATGACTGAAGTGACCCAATCCAGGTTAGGGGACAAGTCCAAGAAGGCCGTTTGAAAGAGGGAACACTTTACAGGTAAGAAGAGTCGGTGATACATGCTGATACATGTTCTTGATGATACATGAACATGAAATTTGAGTCCGAAGGCTGGTAAACTCCCAGCTCATCACCATAAACAGCGGGTAGCTCACCTTCCAAGCTTTTGTGTGTAGAAGAAAAAAAATTCAAACTCCAGTGTACTTTGGTCACAATGTGCTTATTTTATTTTACTTTTTACATGTGAACGTCTTTCAATCTTGATGAAACATAGAAACATAAATTGTTGATCTATCTTGTCTTTTTTTTTTTGTTGAGACAGTATCTTGAGTAACCCAGGCTGGCCTTGAACTCCTGACCTTTCTGCCTCCATTTCCCAAGTGCTGGGATTACTTGTGTGCAACATCTGCCTTTTAACTTGTCATTTAAAAAAAGGTTTCTTTGTTTGTATTTTAGCATACAGGTGTTTTGCCTGAGTGTATATCTGTGCACTACATGCATGTATGGTGCCCGAGGAGGCCAGAGGAGAGCGTCAGATCCCCTGGAACTGGACTTACAGACAGTTGTGAGCTGCCATGTGGGTGCTGGGAACTAAACCCAGGTCTTCTTCAAGAGCAGCCAGTGCTCCTAACCGCTGGGCCATCTCTCCAGCCTTTAACATGTCGTTTTAATTGCAAGAGTTATTATTTTTACTTTCCCATTAATAAAAAAGTACAATGGACTCTCATGTCCTTGGGTTCCACGTGTAGAGTCCACCAACCCCAGACTGAACACATTTGAAACAGTAAATTGCCTCTGTGCAGATCCTGTAGGGACTTTGTGTGTGGGGGTGGGGGGGTCGTTGGTCCCTAAATGATACACTGTAAGAACTGTTAATATACAGGTAGCACTGGGTGTTCCTTCCCACTCTCAGGAGCTCTTTCTCTTTTCCTTGATACATCTATTTTCACCCTGTGCTAAAGCTATTTACACATGTCTACATGGTGTGAAGTATTGCATCATCTAGAGATGGTTATGACTGCAAGGGAGGACACATGGACATGACATACAAATATCACTCCACCTTATGTCAGGAACTCAGCTTTGGTACCTCAGGGAAGCCATAGCTTCAACCGCTGATGGATACTGAGAGGTGGTTATATCTGGTCACCTGGGTTGAGGCTAAGGAGAGGGAGGTTGTGGTACTCACTGCAGACGTATGTTGGGTACCAGATCGGTGTGCAGTTCATGGATGATGACTGCAAAAAGAATGTGGCTTGCTGGGCATGGTGGTGCATGTCTGCTATCTCTGAACAGAGGAGGTGGGAGACCGAGGCAGGTGGGTCTTTGTGAGTTTGAGGCTGGCCTGGTCTACAGGGCAAGTTCAGGCCAGCATGGTGAGATTCTGTCTCAAAATAAAGAAGGATGTGACTGACCCCTTTTGTCAACTATCCTTTCTAGGGACTGATGCCGGACCAGGGAGGTAGGAAGCTGGTGGCAGGAGAGAGCTGCCTGCCTGTAGCTCCTAATCCATCAGCTGCTGACAATCGAGGCCCCCCACGAGGGCTCCAGGCCCAGCTGCTGGGCAACAGCAGGCACTAAACAGGAGTTGCTCCCCGGCCTCGGGCCTCACACTCCCCTCCTAGGTCAACAGACAGAAGGGGCTCTGTCAGCCAGGTTAGGACAGGAAAGATTAATGGAGCAGGTGCAGGTTGGGCTAGGACAACCACCTGGCCTGACAAAGTCCCTCCTGGAGACTGAATGCCTGACCCAGGCCAAGATCCAGGCCAGGTATCACCAGCTGGTCTTGGTGCTGGCAGAGATGGCCTCCGCTGCCCACTTTTCCCTGCCCTCACCTGGCCACACCTGGTCACATCTGGCAGCACCCGCCCTCCCATGGGAGGCCTCAGAGAAGTTCCGGTGAGACTTTAAATATCCTTCTTCTTTTTCCAGTGTTCCAAGTAACTCACTACTGAAAAGTGGGGTTTTTTGTTTTTGTTTTTGTTTGAGACAAGGGCTATGTAGCTCAAGCTGGCCTGGAAGCTGCCATCCTCCTGTCTCAGCCTTCTGAGTGTTGGGACAATCAGCTTTGCAAAAAAAAAAACAGTTAAATCACCGAGTGAAGTCACCATTCCTCTTCTGGGGATTTTAACTGTGGGCAGTGGTGCAGCAAGAGACACAGGCCGGCACTGTCACCCACCCGACAGTAAACCTTTTCCTTTAGACCCTCCCCTCAAGTAAAGCCAGACCCTTGACTTTGCAGCAGAAAAAAGTTTTGTGGGGTTGAGAGACGGCTCAGTGGTTAAGTGCTCATAACGTTCTTGTAGAGGACCCAGGTTCAGTTCCCAGCACCCACGCCAAGCAGCTCACAACCACCTGTAACTCCAGCTCCAGGGGGAACACTGTGCCTCTGGCCTCCTCCGGCACCTGCACACACACACACACACACACACACACACACACACACACACAGACACACAAACACCTACATAATCAAAAATTTAAAGAAATCTCGGGTGTGTGGCCCATGCTTTTAATCCTAGCACTTAGCCGGTGGAGGCAGGCAGATCTTTATGAGTCTAAGCCATCCTGGTCTACCTAGAGAATTCCAGGCCAGCCTGAGCTACCTAGTAAGACCCTATCTCAATAAATAAAATATAAAAAGAAATCTTAAAAACAGAATTTCAGAAAAACATAGTATGAAGCAAAGTTAGAGTTTATTAAAGAGATGTTTAAAACTTTTATTTTACATGTATGAGTGTTGAGTTTACATTCCTGGTACCTTCAAAGGCCAGAAGAGTGCATCAAGTCCCTGGAACTGGAGTTATAGATGGTTGTGAGCTGCCATGTGGGTGTTGAGTACCGAACCCAGGTTCTCTGGAAGTGTAGACAAGGCTCAGTTTGGCAAAGATGGTCTTTGTTTGAGATTTACTTATTTTTCTTTGTGCGTAAGTCTGAGGGTCTGTGTGTTCACTGCAAGATGTACAGTGTCTGCGGAGACCAGAAGAGAATTGGCTGCCCCGGAACTGAGTTACCGATGGTGGTGCACTGCCCGTGTGAGTGCTGGAAATCAAACCCACGTCTTCTGCAAGAACAGCCAGTGCTCTTAACCACCCAGTCCAGCCCCATACATACTGTCTACACAAAGATGAGTATTTGCCGGGCGGCGGTGGCACACGCCTTTATCCCAGCACTTGGGAGGCAGAGGTGGGCGGATCTCTGTGAGTTCAAGGCCAGCCTGGGCTACATAGCAAGTTCTAAGACAGCTAGGGCTGTTACACAGATAAACCTTGTCTCAAAAAACCAAAAACCAACCAACCTAACAAACAAACAAAAACCAAAGATGAAGGGGTTTTGGGTTTTGGTTCAGGTTTTGGTTTTGAGACAGGATCCCAGGCAGCACAGGCTGACCTCAAACTCTACATAGCCAATGATGATCTTAAACATCTGACTCTCCTTCCTCCACGTCCCTAGGGCTGGGACGACATGTGTCACACGCTGTTCCAGATGACCAAGGCACACATGCAAGCATCCCTCAGAACCTGCAGTGGGAGAGATTGATTCCAGGACCCCAAAATAATACTAAAATTCACGGGGGGCTCAAGCCCCTTGGGTAAGGTGCACAGAGCTGGTGCGTCTCCTCCCATGCACTGTGAACTATTTATAGATTGCATATAAGCATGGGCGCTACGCAAATAGTTGTTAATGCATTATATGGTTCAAGAATAATCACAAGAAAAAAAGCAAGTTCCCAATCTACACAGATAAATGTCATTTCCCTTTTATGCTTGTTTGCTGCTGCTGCTGCTTCTTCTTCTTCTTCTTCTTCTTCTTCTTCTTCTTCTTCTTCTTCTTCTTCTTCTTCTTCTTCTTCTTCTTCTTTTGAGACAGGGTCTCTCTGTGTAGTCTTGGCTGTCCTGGAACTCACTCTGTAGACCAGGCTGGCCTCGAACTCACAGAAATCTGCTAGGCTCTGCCTTCCAAGTGCTTTGATTAAAGGTGTGCACCACCACTCCCAGCTTGCAAGATCATTTCCAAACACCCTCAACCCAAGGATGGTTGAATCCTCAAGTGAGGAACTCCAGGATGCAGAGGGGTGACCATGTACCATTTCATTATTTCTTTAAGAAAACGTCTCAGTGTGGAACTGCTGGGTCAGATGTGTGTTCTGAACGGCTTGTGAACGTTTGGCTACAGGCTTGGCCCGTGCTTCTTGCAGCCTGTGAGCCAGCTGGCTGTCCTCTCTGTACTAGAGTCCAGGGGGCTGTTGGAAGAGGGCAGTGCGTGCCCAGAGGTTGGCGCTCAGGCCAATAGAGAATAAGCCCCACCCTCTTGGCATGTGTCATCCAGCTTCCAACCACAGACGACGGACAGGTGGGTGCTTGGGAAGTGAGTCCCCTAGGCTGTACAACAGCCTAGAAGTCACAGGACAGAGGGCAAAATTCCCCAGGGGAGAGGAAGTCCAAGAAGGTACTTCAGAGACAGTGACACTTGTAGAGCCTTGCCAGCAGAGGAGGGTGTGACTGGTTCAGCATGAGCCTTCCGGGTAGGGGAGGAGGGAGGGAAATGGAGGCAGGTACAGTCTGCCCTCCACCATGGCTCCTTCCCTACTCATGACTCATGTTAGGTGAGTTCTCAACAATAAAGCCCTGCCCCATGGCCAGACCTGAGCTGAGAATCATTATCAGCTTTGTGACCTTGAGTGGCTGGCTCCCTGTCCCACGCTGCTCCTTAGCTCTCCCATCTGCACACTCACTGATGACTACAGGGATTGAAGGGGTGGCACAGTCTTGGGAAATGCTGATCAACCCAAGGGGTGAACCATCAAAAAATAAAGGCTTCTTTCTAATTTCTGTCCCAAAGCGGAAGTGTATCATAACTCCATGTTCTCATTATAAAAACTCTCTCCTGCCTATACGACAGTGAGCACCAGAGCTGAGATTACCCTTCAGCATGAAGACAGGGAGCCCCGTGGGGTACAACTGGGGGTTCTGCCAGCTTGGGAGAGACGGATCTGAGGCTGTGGAGATAGAAGGCAAGGACTCCCAAGGCCCCCTGCCTCTGCCCCTCCCCTGGCTTCCTCTGCATGGGGCGGCCAGCTGGTCCCTGACCTTGTGCTCTGACAATGATTTAACCACTGGGTGGGGGTGGGGAGGGATCTGTAGAGCTGTCAGTAGTGGAGGGGATTCAGCCTGGCTCCTCTGCGCAGCCTCTCGTGAGGCACCCCTCCACCGCCCCACTCCCCAGTCATACCCCAGCAAGGTACTAGGAATGCACTCAACCTACAAAATCCTTCGTCGATTTCCCTTCCATCGGCGCCAGCTTCCCTTGGTGTAAACTCAGGCAACTGAAATATTGTCCTCCTTCTCTTGTCCCGTGATGAGGAGACACTGGTCACAGCATGTAGAGAAAATGGTGCGTCCTGGAAATTCAGGAACCTTGGCTCATACTGAAGCTGCCCTGTGTCTACGGGAGAAGTCAGTGCAAGGACCGTGGGAGAGTGACCATGCTTGAAAAAAGCAGCCATGTCAGGGACGGTGGCCATCGGAAGACCATATCCTGCTAAGTCGCACTTTCTATTTCTATGCCACAATGAAGACAACCCCCACCCTCTCTCTGCTGTTTGTTTTAATTTTGGTGTTATGAGGCAGAGTCTTAAGTAGCCTAGACACACTACATAGCCATGGATGACCTACTTCTACCTTCCTGTGCTGGAAGGGCAAGCGCACATCGCCACGCCAGGTGAGACAGAACTTTCCAAGGGAAGTTGGGAATTCAGATTTGTGAATATCTTCCCAGTGTCGGCAACTAATTGGAACAACAACACACAGAGCATCACGGTGACACCTGCGGTTTTACCACATGAGGAGGAAAAGCAGAAGGGTCGGGAGTTCAAACTCAACTCTGATTATGTAGGATGTTCGAAGCCAGCCTATGCTGGTAAGGTCAAGCATGTGCAGGTATGAGGACCTAGGTTTGGATTCTTAGCACCCATTCTAAAAATTAAAAAGCAGGTACAGCAGGATATGCCTGTGACCCCAGCACTGGGGGTGGCAGTGACAGATCCCTAAAGCTCATTGGCTGGTAGCCTAATCAAATCAGAGAGCTCTGGGTTCAATAAGGGCACACACACACACACACACACACACACACACACATGCATGAACACCTACCCCCACACATGTGCACACACACACACACACACAAACAAGTACATGCACATAAGTACATACAAACACACACATACACACAGAGAATTCAAATGCAAAAAAAAAACCCTAAAAAAAAAAATAAAAATGGGGGGGGGGGGGGTACATGCCTTTAGTCCCAGCACTCAGGAAGCAGAGGCAGGCAGGTAGATCTAAAGAGTTAAAATTCAATTTAGGCCAATCAAAAGAAGTCTATATGTAGCTTTGGGCTGTGGTCTAGAACCAGAAGCCACTAAGGCTACGAGGAACAACTTAGCGTAATCCCTTTGGCTTTGTTGTGGAAACCGAGGCTAGAAAACAGGAAAGGGAAAGTACATACTCTGGGGTTAGTGGCCCACCTGGGCACAGAACCCACCTCTCCTGCACCTAGCCTGTGCCTTTACCCCAACTTGCCAGACTGAGGGGGTCAGTGGGCAGATCTTGAAGATCCTGAGGAGGGAACCTGAGGCTGGACTCACTTGAGGCACATTAAGTCTTCTATGAACACAGAGGCCCTCATGCCTCTGTTCAGAGCACCCTCAAATCCTTCACTGTACCACCAACGTTCCCTCTTCCAGGATCCCCGGAGCAAGCTTCTATAGTCAACTACACAAGGCAGAGGGGACAGGACTCCAGTATCCTATTTCCATCTAAAAACTAATAGACGAGTCGTCACCCATCACTGTGTATGGCTGCCAAGGTGGGGGTGGGGGACAGGGAGGATAAATGTGTCGGTAAACACGGATTTTCGTTTTATTCTTTCCTTCTTGCCATGATGAAATTTAAACCCCAAGGCCCATGCATGCCAGGCGAGAGCTTGCCACTAATCAACACCATCATCTTCATAAATAGTAATTTAAAATATTGTATTACATTTAGTGTGTGTGTGTGTGTGTGTGTGTGTGTGTGTGTGTGTGTGTAGGTCAGAGGACAACTTGCAGGAATTAGTTCTCTCCTTCCATCATGTGGGTTCCAGGGATCGAACTCAGGTCATCGGGTTTGTCTGTAGGCACCTTTACACCTGAGCTGTCTCTGTGACCCATGATACTTAAAGTAAAATAAAATAACCTGAGTAATTTCAGTTGGCTGTAAAGTGTTGGATTTTGTTTTCCAATAATGAGGAACTGCTCTGTGTTCCTCTAGTTCAATGGTTCTCAACCTTCCTAATGCTGCAGCCCTTTAATATACAGTTTCTCGTGTGTGGTGACTCCCCCAACCATAAAATTATGCTCGTTGTTACTTCATAGCTGTAACTTGGCTACTGTTATGAATCATAATGTAAATATCATCTGTGTTTTCCGATGACCTTAGGTGACCTCTGTGCAAAGGTCCTTTGACTCAGTGGGTCGCGACCCACATGTTGAGAACCACTGCTCTAGTCCTTCAAGTGACAGGTATGGGGACTGGGACAATGACTCCATCAGCAAGTATTGCACAAGCATAAGAACCTGAGTTCTATGTCAGTGCTTACACAGAAGTTAGGTACAGCACTGGGGGGTGGAGACAGGGGGATCCCCAGGACTCACTGACCAGCCAGTTGACCCTAATGGTTAAGTACCACATTCAGTGAGAGACCATACCCCAAAAAATAAGGTGGAGTCAAAATTAGAAGTCAGCTTCCTAAACAAACCTATAACAAGTGAGGAGATTGAGCCAAGTGATGGGCCACACCTTTAATCCCAGCACTGGGGAATCAGAGACAGGCAGATAGCCCTGAGTTTGGGGCCAGCCTGGTCTACATAGCAAGTTCCAGGAATAGCCAGAGATACATGGAGAGACCTTGTCTAAGAGGGAGAGAGAGTAATAAAAAGCCTTCCAACTAAAAAAAAGTCCAGAACCAGATAGATTCACACCAGAATTCTACCAGAACTTCAAAGAAGATCTACAGCCAGTCCTTCTTAAAATGTTTTTTTAAAAAAAGGAAAAAGAAAGAAAGAAAGAAAGAAAGAAAGAAAGAAAGAAAGAAAGAAAGAAAGAAAGAAAGAAAAAAAGAGGGAGGGAGGGAGGGAAGGAAGCGAGGAGCACTTCCAAACTCCTCTTCTGAAGCCAGTATCACTGACCCACAAGCCAGGTAAAGGTGCAACACCAAGAGAAAACTACAGGCCAATCTAATGCCCATAGACTCAAAAAGTGCTCAAAAAATCCTTGCAAACAGAACACAAACATACATCAAAACGATTATCCACCACCACCAAGTTGGCTTTGTCCCTGAAACGCAGGGATGGTTCAACACACAAAAGTCAATAAACGCAATAAAGCACATAAATGAACTTAAAGACAAAAATCACATGATCATCTCAATAGACTCAGAAAAAAATCTTTTGACAAAATCCAACACACATTCATGATAGAAGTCTTAGAGAATGTAGGACTAGGGGGAACATGCCTCAACATAGCATAAGCTATACATGAGAAACCCACAACCAACATCATCCTAACTGGAGAAAAGCTTGAGGCAATTCCACTGGCCCAGGAATGAGACAGGGATGTCCATTATCCCCACTCCTTTTCAACATCGTGCTGAAGTACTATCTGGAACTAAAGCAAGAAAAGGAAATCAAAATGGATACAAGTAAGGAAAGAAGAAGTCAAATTATTCCTCTTTGCAGATGATATGATCCTATACATTAGAGATCCCAAAAGAGCTACCAGGAAACTTCTATAAATGATAAACGAGTTCAGCAATGGGATAGGATATAGAATCGATTTGCACAAACCGATAGCTGTTCTACGACATACACCAGCAACACACACACAGAGAAGGAGCTCATGGGCACACTCCCATTCATAATAGCCTCAGAAAATACATAAGCGTAAACCTAACCAAGGAGCTGAAGGACATCTGTCTACGATGAAAACCTTAAAACTCCGAAGAAAGAGGTAAAGACACTAGAAAGTGGAAAGACATCCCACACTCATGGATTGGCAGAATAACCAATGGTCATTTGAAAATGACCATTATACCAAAAGCTATTTATAAAGCCAATACAATCTCAATTAAAATCCCCATCTCGCTCTTCATGGAAATAGAAAAAACTATCCTAAAATTCATGTGGAACCACAAAGGACCCTGGATTGCTGGAGGGATTACAGTTCCAGACCGCAAGATATGTTACAGAGCCATGGCAAGGACATACACATGCCACCGGCACAAAACCAGACATGTGGGCCAATGGAACAAACCCGAAGACCTAACATGAGCACATGTAACTTCACCCGTTTATATTTGACAAAGATGGCCAAAAACATACACTGGATTGAACAGGGCAAGGGGAAAGTGTCTTCAGCAAACGGTGCTGGGAATACTGGACATCCACATGCAGAAAAACAAAATTAGACCCGTATCTATCACCTTGTACAAAAACTAACTCCAAATGGATCAAACACCTAAACATAAAACACTAAAACTTCAAAAAGAAAACGCAGGCCATGCCCTACATGAAATAGGTATGGGAAAGGACTTCCCGGATAGGACTCCATTTGCCCAAGAACTAAGGCAACGATCGACAAGACTTCAGAAAACTCAAAAGCTCCTACAGAGCTAAAGAGAGGAGAGGAAGCTCACAGAATGGGGGAACCTCTGCTAGCTATACATCTGACAGAGGAGTAGTATCCAGAACAAAGAGCTCAAAACCAAAACGACAAAAAATAACACCTTCAAAAAATAGGATCTGGGGCTGGAGAGGTGGCTCAGAGGTTAAGAACACTGGCTGTTCTTCCAGAGGTCCTGAGTTCAATTCCCAGCACCCACATGGTGGCTCACAACCATCTGTAATGAGATCTGGCGCCCTCTTCTGGCCTGCAGGCATACATGCAAACAGAACACTGTATACATAATAAATAAATCTTTTTAAAAAAAATAGGATCTGGGGCTGGAGAGATGGCTCAGTGATTAAGAGCACTGGCTGTTCCTCCAGAGGTCATGAGTTCAATTCCCAGCAACCACATGGTGGCTCACAACCTCTTCTGGCATGCAGGCAGAACACTGTATACATAATAAATCTTTTTTAAAAAATGGGATCTGAACAGAGTTTTCAAAAGAAGAAAAAAAATGAATAAGAAATATCTCAAGGCTGGGCGGTGGTGGTGGTGCACGCCTTTAATCCCAGCACTAGGGAGGCAGAGGCAGGAGGATCTCTTTTAGTTCGAGGCCAGCCTAGTCTCCAAAGCGAGTTCCAGGAAAGGCACAAAACTACACAGAGAAACCCTGTCTCGAAAAACCAAAAAAGGAAATATCTCAAAAATGTTCATTGTCTCAGCAATTGGGGAAATGCAAATCAGAAGAACTTTGAGATTTCATCTCACCCCAGCCAGAATGGCAAAGCACAACAGAACACCCTGCAACAAATGCTCGGGGGAGGGGGGGTGAGGGAAAGGGAACCTTCTATCTCTGTTGGCAAGATCGCAAACCAGTGCAGCCTCTGTGCAGCCTCTGTGGATATCAATGTGGAGAATCCTCAGGAAGCTTTAAAAAAAAAATCTACCATATAACACAGCTACATCACTCCTCAACATATGCCCAAAGGGCTTGACATCCTATTCCACAGATCCCTGCTCAGCCATGTTCATGGCTGCTCTATTCACAATAGCTACGAAATGGAAACAACCTAAATGTCCTTCAACAGATGCTGAAAATGTGCTTCATATACACTGTGGAATACTATTCAGCTGTAAAGAAAACTGGAATCATGAACTTTGCAGGCAAATGGGTGGAACTAGAAAAAATCACGTTTGGTCAGATAACCCAGACTCGGGGAGACACATGTTCTCTCATCTGAGGTTCCTAGCTCCAAATCTTCAGTTATACGTGCATATCCTGGAGTAACTGTAGAAGCCAGGAAAGTAAAAAAGGGACCATTGTGTGGGCGGGGTTGGGAAAAGAGAGGGGGAATAGCAGGGTACAATGGCCTGAGGGGGACACTGGGAAATCTAGGGACTCTAGGGAGGGGAGAGAGAAACAAATAAGAGATGGACGGTTAAAATTACAGTAAGGTGTCTGGAAATTTCCTAAGGAATCAAACTGTTAACTATCTACCTAAAAACACCTATAATACTCACAGGTCAGTGTATAAGCATATACAGTGTAAATGAAATTTTCTTCTGGGCTGAAAACGTTCCCTCCAAGAGCCACAGACCGTCAAACACAAACTACCAACACCAGGCAGGTGAAGCCCTCTTTGGAGTTGTTGGTCAGGGTCGTCCAAGAGACCCCCAAAGCATTCAGGCTATCGCTGTCGCCCTTGGTTACGCCCCCCCACCCCCACCCCCCCTCGCGCACACCCCAGAGGTAGAAAGTAAGTCCCTATTGCTGAAGACACCTTGCACTTCAGAACAGGGCTCAGAGACCCCTGAGCTGGAACTGACCTGAAGGCATCCTCCTGAGGACTAGCTTTCATAGGACTAGAAAGCCATGCATACTTCCAAAGGAGGAAACCAGCAGTCCTACCCAACTGGGATTCCTATAAACTACCACAATGACCATGACGGCACTATAACCCTAAGGGCGCGATAGCGGCACACATACCTTGGTGATAACCAACGGCTCCCTAACTGGACGTAAGACCCTCTTAACAAGAGAGAAACCATGCCTGGTACTGGCAACCTAGCCGAGTACCCAGGGCTAGTGAGGTCGTGGATCTTGAAGAAGAACCTGCAACCACCACTTTACTAAACCAATATAATCCCTAACTACATACCAAATATCTGTCCCTATACCTGCAGATACGTGTAGTCTCACCCCTCGTCAAGAAAACGTCTCTTTACAGCCAACAGAGACCACTACGGAGAACCACAACCTATCAAAACAACACGACTTCCATAAGGCTCGGGGATCGATCTGGAAGAAGGGACAGAAAGATGGTAGGAATTAGAGAAGCAGGGATTGTGTCTCCTGGAAATGTCAGAAGCTACGCAGACCCAACCCCCAACACAGCTGCCTTCCCACATCAGCCACTTGTGGAGAAAACGCCTCACTGACTTGTCTACAGGCCAATCTGGTGGGGACACTCTCGTCAAATGATGCCTCACTGACTTGTCTACAGGCCAGTCTGGTGGGGACACTCTCGTCAAATGACGCCTCACTGACTTGTCTACAGGCCAGTCTGGTGGGGACACTCTCGTCAAATGACGCCTCACTGACTTGTCTACAGGCCAGTCTGGTGGGGACACTCTCGCCAAGGACTCCAGCGTGTGTCAAGTTGACACAAAACTAGTCAGGACGGCAGGTAAAGCGCTCATGAAGCAAGCCTGCTAACCTGACTTTGATCCCTGAAACCAACAAAAGGATGAAAGGAAAGAACTGCACCAAGTTGTCCACGGCATGCACACACACGCGTGCACGCACACACACACGCACACACACACGTGTGCGTGCGCACGCGTGCGCAGGCACTTTCACACATGGATACACACCCACATCACACATGTGCATGCATATGCATACAACACACACATACACACACACAGGCATGCACACACGCACATCACACACATACATGTTGCACACACACAAGCACACTAATAATTAATAATAATAATGATTCTTCAAAACAGAAATAAGGGTTGGGGATTTAGCTCAGTGGTAGAGCGCTTGCCTAGCAAGCACAAGGCCCTGGGTTCGATCCTCAGCTTAAAAAACAAACAAACAAACAAACAAACAAAAAACAGAAATAAATGATACAAGTTTGGGGGAGGGAAGCACACAAAATCCTAGAACAGGAGATCTCTGCACTAAGATTTAGGTCTGGTCTGGGGATGTGGCTCATGGAACGGCACTTACTTGTCTTGTCCAGGACTCAGGCTTTGATCCTCAGCACCACCGTCACCAACAGAGGACTTAACGTTTGGAGAGGTCCCTTTAGCCATTGGAGAAATACTGAGCAGACTCTCTGTGAGGAACCTGTAGTTCATAAGGAGAAGAACACCACACCGTGGAGCGAGGGAGAGGCAGCCATGGAGTCCTGAAGTCAAGAAAGTTGAGTCAGCTGGGCGGGGCACCTGCCTTTAACCCAAGAACTGGGGAAGGGGGAAGGGGGGTCTGCGGAGTTGCCATCAGCCTGAGGTGAATCACACATAGGAAGGAGGGAAGGGAGGAAGGAAGGAAGGAAGGAAGGAAGAGAGGGAGAGAGAGAGAGAGAGA
>CABHPP010167800.1:0-22987 GCA_902168425.1 Peromyscus attwateri
CTCTCTCTCTCTCTCTCTCTCTCTCTCTCTCTCTCTCTCTCTCTCTCCCTCTCTCTCTCTCTTTCTCCCCCCTCTTTATTCTCCCTCCCCTTCCCATGTTCCCTTCCTTTCCCTTTCTTTCCTCCCTATTCTATGTTCCTGGCTTTGAAAGCATTTACTAACTCAATTGTTTTACAGTTGTACTAAAAGACTGGAACAGATTTTAAGTGGTTTCTGTTTTCTATTTCATAGCCTCCTAGCTTGCAATAAGAGAGGGGAAACCAATACAAGTTCACCTTTCAGTTAACTATTTTCTCACAGAAGGCTATGTTAGGAAAGGAGAAAAAGGATGCATGTTTGAGTCAGGCAGGCTTAAAGGACGAGGGCTTTTTTAAAATTTTTCTGACTGTTATATATCTGTGCATGTGTATTTATGTATATGTGAGTACCCATGTGCCATGGTGTGTGTGAGAAAGTCAGAGGACAACTTGTGAGGGTCCATTCTCTCCTTCTATGTGGGTAGCAGGGATCAAACTCAGATTGTGAGGCTTGGTAGCAAGCTCCTCCTCTCACTGAACCATCTCACCTGACCTAGAAAAGGATGTTAAAAACATGTTATTAGTTCACATTTGTGGTCTTGACTATTTCAACTATAAATACCCACACTTGAATTGTCTACACATTTTCATTTTTGTTTCATTCATATCATGAGTTATTATGGGATAGAAAAAAACTAATGACTTTTTTTATCAAAATAAATCATCACCACTAAATCTATTGGCAGTGACATGAGAGTATCCTATGTTCTGCAAAATAAGCATAAGCATGTTTCCATTAAGTCACTTTCAGTCACTATAGAGTGGTTCAATTCTCCAATATTCTACATCAATGTATTAAGACAGACCATGATGGTTTGGCTACTGAGAATAACTCATGGCCAAGAACCCATCTGTCAGTAACAGAAATAGCCAGGGAAGATGTGGTGGTAGCCAGGATTCTGAGCTTGATGAACACCATCTGTACCTGGGAAAAGGATTGACCACAGAGGGTTAGTGCGAGAGGAACACAGCTGTCACTTCTCAAGTCTTTGCTGTAGTCATCCAGGCTTGCTCCAAATCCAGGGTGTGTGCTGAAGATTCCGCTGATTGCATTTATCACATAAAACCTAAGAATGACATAGACCATGTCATGGCAAGAAAAAAGAGATCTATAAAAGTGAATAATTAAGAAATATACTGAGTTTTGGATTCCAAGAGTAGACTTATCATGGTAGTCTAGAAGAAAGAAATGGATAAGGCGAAGAGGTTTTAATCAGTTTATGTCCTACAGATTCCAACAGGGTCAGAGGATTAATATATAGACAGCCAGGTTTAAATCAAGGTCATTAAAGGATGTATCCTGAATTGAGTCTTACTTCTAGGTGAGGTTAATGTAGTTCACAGTGTCAAAGATCACAACAAACAACTCAATGGATATCTGAAGGATCTACCATGGCTCTGTAAAGAATCCATCTATTAAAATGTGGGGGCTGTTGCTTAAAAGTCCCCTATAATTGTTCTTGATCAAATAAAGATTTTTAAGAAGACAGTAAAGAGTATAATATATCCTCAAATGGTTAACCCTATCTAGACCAGATTTCATTACACATTTTTTTCATTTTAATAAGAATTTAAGAAGTGAATATTTTCCAAAACCATATATATGAGCTCCTCTGCCAAGTGTATATTTTTATTTTAAGATAGGGTTTACGTAGCCCAGGCAGGCCTTCAAATAAACATGTATAGCCATTGATCTTAGACACATCTTTCTTCTATCTCTAACTCCTAGATGCTGGGATCACTTGCATGTGTTACTATATCCAGCTTATGACATGATGGAAATGTAGCCCAGAACACTGGGTGAGCACTTGGCCAACTGAGCTACATCCTCAGACTCTTATGTATGTTCTTCATTGTTTTGCTTATAAGACAAATGCACAATCCATTGTTACTTTCAGGAATATATATATATATATATATATATATATATATATATATACACATACCTGTAAGTGATCCTATTCTTAAGCCAAAGTTTGTAGTGTTTTTTTATTTGTTTGTTTTTGTTTTGTTTTGTTTTGTTTTTTACTCTTTCAGGGACCACCACCCAACTCCCAAATAAATCACAGACACATGGAGGCTTCTTCTTAATTATGAATTGTCTTTTATCTAGTCAGCTTTCTTTAACTTAAATTATCCTGTCTATCTTTTGCCTCTGGGCTTTTCCTTTTTGTATTCCTGTATACCTATCTTTGTTTCTTACTCCATGGCTTGCTGTGTAGTTGAGTGGCTGGTCCCTGGAATCCCCCTCGTCCTCTGGCTGCTTCTTTTCCTCCTTTCCCAGATTTCTCCTTCTATTTATATTTTCTCTGCCTGCCATCCCCAAATGTCCTTTCTCCTGCCTTGCTATTGGCCATTCAGATCTTTATTAGACTATCAGGTGTTGTAGACAAGCATAGTAACACAGCTTCACAGAGTTAAACAAATACAACATAAACAAAAGTAACACACCTTAAAATAATATTCTACAAGATTTACCCCCTTTTGTCTAAATAAAAATGAAAGATTTTTAACTTTAAAATAGTAAAGTTATATACAACAAAAATAGTTATTAAATAAGAATTAATCTATAATATTCAGTTCATTTACATTTAGCAAATTCAGAGAAAACATTCCACCGTCTATCCATCTTAGTGACTCCAAAGTTTTATGCATCATTTATTTTCCATTATATCTAAGGAAGACTACAACTATAACTCTCTAGTCTCCAACTCTATCAAATAAACAGAAGGATATATTATTACCTAACAACAGAGACACTTGGCTGCCTGACAGTCACCCAAAGTTCCCCTGCAACTTTGGGGCATCCATCTTCAGCTTACAGGCACAGAATATCTGGCAAACTTTTCAGTGAAACAGGAAATTTGAAAGGCTGTTTTGCCTTGTATTGACAAAGTTCATTAGTCACGTACTTTTGTGACTTACAGAATGTCTGGCAGACTCTTCTATAAAGCAGGAATTTTGAAGGACTGTCCTGTCTTGTTTTGGCAAAGTTCAGCAGTCTTTTCCCTGTGTGTCCTGCATGTCCAGTCTGCACAGCTCATTGTCAGCAGTCAAAGCAAGAATAGTTTCTTTGCCCAGTGGCTAACCTTGCCACAATAAAAGAAAATTCCATAAGGAGTTTCTTCATTGCCCACCATCTTCTCTGAAATAAATTGGTGCTACCAGGAGCAGATGTGTCTCATTGTTATGAAAAACCTTAAGTTAACAAAATATTTTAAATGCCATATTTTGTAGGTCTTTGAAAGTTTCAAGACCATCTATCTATCTAAAATACATTTCTATATGATCTGGAAAGCAAACCTAACATATCTACAAATTTGATTATTATAAATGACTACTAACATATGTTTCTTGATTATCTTAAGTAGTTTACAATAATAGCTTTCAAAAACTAGAATTTCACCCTACATTTTCAAATGAACTGAATAGGCACAATACCTCAAACAAAAATAGAAACATACATACAATATGTTGTAACAAAAATAATCTTGAATTTTTATCAATATACAAAAATCATTTAACCAAGAGTAGAAATATATATACAGTATAACAAAATAACTTTAAATTTGTATCAATATTCTACATTACCCTAAATGATCAAACATTCATAACCTACCAAATAACCAAAGACCACCTTCCCCCCCAATTCTTGGGAATGTGGACGTAGTTTTCTCCATACTGCTTCCTGCTGTCTGTGGACGAAGCATCATTAGGATCCCAGAGAGAAAATTTGAGATAATGGCCAAGTTCTGGGAAGATCAGCAGTGACCTTTACTGATAGTATCCCCTGTCAAGTTTCAGGAGGTCTTGCCTGATCAAACCTGATCCATATTAACCATGAAGGAATCCACAGCCTCTCATCTCCTGTGGGAACAAAACTCCAAAGCATTTTTGATTTCCATTTGACAAATATATTTTTTGACTTTTTAAAGGTTAAGGCATTCTTAAAGTATATTGGCTGATTTATTTCAACAGCTACTCTTTCAATTCCAGGTCTCTTTGCAGCTGTCCTTTGCTTTTCAACAATCAAAAACTTTAAAATTAACACAATATCATACAGGATCCAGATTCCCCGTGTATTTCCCACTTTATGTGCTTTTTAAATTCTATATTACTTTTACTCTCTCTTTAAAGACTTTATAAACTATTCATTTTTTTCTATGACTATACTTTTTTCCTTTTCTTAAGTCTATGTACATTGTTGAACACACTGTAACCTTCTTACAGTGTGTTTTTTTAGAAGTTAGAGGTTTTGCCATCTGGATCTTTTACAGCATATCTCTAGTCTTTCTTGACAGCATGAGCAAACTTTAAACTGCTAACCTACACCTGGATTTTCCCTGCAAACTCTCAGCTGACTCTGCCCACTTCTTAGGCTACAAAAGCCAAGCCTTAAGTTCACAGCCCTAGTCAAAGGTTTGTGACTAAAAACTGCATTCAACCGTCTAGCTGTGGAAGTCAGTACCTGTATAGCCACAGATGGTTTTTACTTAGCTTGCTGTTTTTATTTAGCTCTGCCAGCTGAACAGCAGCACCTCTTAAAGGAGTCATGTCATTTTTTCTTTTCTTTCTTTCTTTCTGGTTTTTTTTTTTTTTATATATAGCTTCTCAGGCCCTACATGGAAATGTGAGCCCCAGGTTGAATGCTAGAATGTTATTGTTGTTGTTGTTCTACTCTTTTTGGGAGGCCTGCCACCCAGCTCCCAAATAAATCACAGACATGTAGAGCCTTTTTCTTTATTATGAATGCCTGGCCTTAGTTTGGCTATTTTCTAGCCAGCTTTCCTTAACTGTAAATTATCTCATCTATCTTTTGCCTCTGGGCTTCTTCTTTTCTATTCCTGTATACTTTTCTTTGTTTCTTACTCTGTGGCTTCCTGTGTAGCTGTGTGGCTGGTCCCTGGAATCCTCCTCCTTCTCTGGCTTCTTCTTCTCCTCCTTTCCCAGATTTCTCCTTCTATTTATATTTTCTCTGCCTGTCATCCCTGCCTGTCTTTTATCCTGCCTTGATATTGGTTGTTCAGATCTTTATTAGACTATCAGGTGTTGTAGACAAGTATAGTAACATAGCTTCACAGAGTTAAGCAAATACAACATAAACAAAAGTAAGTTCTGAATGTAAACCCTGTAAAAGACAAACTGTGTATGGTCTGAGAATATATAGATAAGCAAGATTCAGTCAAGAATGACAGTGAAGTAAAATATAGAATTGTGTTGAATGTCCAAATTTCAAGGCTTGTAGCAAAAGTTGGTGTTGTACCAGGTTTTTGTCAGTGCACACGTATATTTGTTTTCTCCATATCAGAAACACTAAAGAGACAAAATGAGGAAACAGTGATGGACCTGTGAATCAAAGGAGAGTTGGCAATGAAAACAGAGACCTAAACTCACCTTAACAGTGGGATCTCTGTTCAGTGGTCTTGCCTACTTAGTTCCAAACACCCTTTTTTTTTTTTTTTTTTTTTTTGTTTTTCGAGACAGGGTTTCTCTGTGTAGCTTTGCACCTTTCCTGGAACTCACTTGGTAGCCCAGGCTGGCCTCGAACTCACAGAGATCTGCCTGCCTCTGCCTCCCGAGTGCTGGGATTAAAGGCGTGCGCCACTACCGCCCAGCTAAACACACTTTTTTATAAGTTCTAAGGAGAAATGGTTTGCAATTCTTTTAGGAACAGATAAGTTTGGAATGGCCCATGTTGGTTCCCTACTACAAAACTGACATAGAAACCAAGGGTTGGTACCCTTGGTATTAAGTGACTGCATTTTTTTTTTTGGCTTACTCAAATCACAGCTGTTTCTACAGTATACAGAATCCTTTTTCTTCTCTAACTATTTTACTTTATTGGCTCTGAGCTGCATGATGACTCTTCTCCTTCATCTATCTTCCTTCCTCTGTTCAATGCAAGCAGATTCTACTATCTAATTTGGAAAATTAAAAGGGATTTTTGCATGGCACCATTAGATCATGAAACTGAGCCTGGAAACTCTGAGCCACTGTGCAGATATCTTATGTGAAAAGCTGCCCTCAAATGGAAATGATGACCTGTACCTGCTTTGAGAACATTCACAGGAGAAAGCATGTGATCAAACAAACAACAATTAAACCAAACTGATGCACATTGTCAAACAATGCCAGACCTCCTTCAGTATCTCCATAATGAATTTTTGTTGTTGTTGAATGATCTGTAAATATTTCTTAACACATGTTACTGTGTAACAAGCTATTTTCTAACTCCTACTTTCATGAATAACTTAAAAACAAGGAAAGTTACTTTCCATTTCTTCTACAGTTTAACCAGCTTTGGCTCCACAAATAATATGGAGCCTCTCATTTCTGGTTTGTTCAATTAGAGGGCTAACTACTGCAGAAGCAGTAGAAAAATAGTCTTCTCCTGCAGTATGTTTTGCTCAAACACCATAAACTTGTGTCCAACATATTGTGTTTGCCTTGACTGTGGATTTTTATAAACTTCTCTAGAAATAAACTCATCTGTACATGCTATTTATACATATTGGACTTGTCTGAATTTTTTAACAGTTTGTGCTGATATGAAATATGAAGTTCTTTCAATACTCAGAGGGAAGAGTAGTTCAATTAAAGTTTGTGTTTGTGAAATAAAATCCAGGGACTCATTGAATCAGTGGCTGTCTCAAAGCAGAGAGAAAGTGATTCATACCCCATCACCATAAAATTGTACAAGAGAAATTGGAGTCAGTGTTACAAGTTTGTGTTTGTTAGGACATTATTGTTTTTGCCCTCTAAGTAATTATTGGCAGAAGTACTAAAGTACACAATAGCCACTCACAGTCTACTAGTCTGTTAAGTTCATACAAGACAGCAATAGAGAATTGTACCTGCTTTTCAGTCATATCATGGGGTTTGGTGATTTTGTTAGCTATTTTTTACCCTTCATTTTATAATTGCTATGTTTCTGGTAGCATGTCTTGGTGATAATTTCAAAAAGTGGCTTCTGAGCATTTGATGATTATATCAGTACAGAAAACTTGGGTGTGATGTTTCAAGCAAATTCTGTTAGTGCTCATGAATTGTAGATTGGGGGGAATGAAACATATATAATCCTGTCTGCTCCATACACATTGATATTTATATCCACTTAGAACATTCCAATTGACAAATTAATTAACTTCCTTTTTCATATGAAATATTAATATTATTATATTTGCCCCAAGAGTATGGGAAATTCACCTTATTCAAATAAATTATTTAAAAAAAGTCTGAAGACTTCAATTGAAAAAATTAGCATTCTTCTTTCTACCGCTCAAGTGATATAGAAATAAAAAAAAAACTGATTTCCTCCCAACACATTTATTGGGCATTTTAAGATTGTGGAATAGTCTGGTACATTTCCACAATATCAAGGAAACAAAAGAAATGATGCTATCATGCTATCTTTGCAGAATTTAACAGGCTCAATAAAAAGTGGTTTATATAAAATTTTAAATGACTAGGGGTTAGGGAGATAGCTCAGTCAGGAAAGTGCTTGCCTTGTAAGCATGAGGACCTTATTTTAACCCCCAGAATCCACATAAAAAGTTGGTACACAAATACTTATCATCCATGCACTGAGAAGCAGAGATCGGTGATTGAATTCTGTGAACCAAGTCAGGGAGAACCCAAACAACTATGGAATTGTTTCCTTTTATATTTTGTAATGTACTGCATTTATTTATTTTTTATCTTCCCTAAATAAATATGTATAGACATGTCATCATGTTCATTCCATGGCTTTCATGGGTGTAGAGATTACAAAACAACTTTCAAGAAGTAGTTCTCTCCTTCTATTATGTAGGTTCTGAGGATCAAGCTCAGCCTGTCAGGCTTGGGAGCAAACTCTTTTAGGCACTGAGCCATCTTATCTGCCTAGCATCCTTGATTTTCTTCATTGCTTATCTGATGCATTTTGTGTTAGCTTTGCCTACGAAAAAAGTTATTAGGAAAACGATAAAGGACTTAGGAATGAAAGAGTGAATATCTATCCAACTCCGAGTTGTTCCATCTCCAGCTGTGTACTACCAAGGTATATTTCCCAATGACTGGTAGAATACTGGTGTTGTATTGATGATGATGATGATGATGATGATGATGATGATTAACTGTCAATCAAACTGGATATAGAGAAAGTTGAAATGTTGGGGACCCATGCTAAATAGATATAAGTAAGAAGTCTTTACCTTGGTCATGAATGATGTATTTAAAAAAAAAAGTGTGTGTTGGAGAGGTCTTCATCTTTATAATAAAATATGTGAAACAAAAAAAAATTAAAAGGAAGTAATTTCTGTTACTATATGGTTTGGGGGGGATTGAATCAGTACACCATGTCAGAAAAGGCATGGTGGAATAAGTCTGCTCACCTCGGGTAGCCAAAAAGCAAATAGAGAATGCAAGAATGTGTGTGAGGATAAGGCACGTTTCTCAAAGGCAACCTACAGTAAACTGCCTCTTCAAAGAAGACCAAGATTCCTCAGTTCCTGCCCCTTCCTAGTAGGCCTCTCAGTTGTGAATCTATCCACAGAGGATTCAAAGAACTCATGATGCCCTCATCTTCTAGTAACACAGACTCTATGCCTTTAACACAGGGGTCTTTGGCAGAGTCCTTTATATCCTCAAGCCAGTGGCATTCTCAGGAAGACCATGTGTTGGATTCAGCTTCCTAGATGTTGCAGGTACTCCATTCTCATGCTGCATTCCTTAAAATATATTGCTGGAGTTAGCTAGAACTGATTTTTATTGTTTGTGGTTCTGATGTAGAGAGGAAGGATGTAAGCCCACCAGTAAGTCAGGAAATACCTTATGGATGTGCGAGACAGTGTGGAGATAAATCTTAAAGAAAAATAAATCTTGAAATAAGGGCTTGATGTACAGTTCACCATCAGTGAAGGTGTTGGTAGCTGCTTGCTGGAGATTGGTCTTTTGCATCTCTATTGGTCTGTTAAGATTCTCTGGAGTCAGCTTATCCAACTGTACCCCAGATTTGAGGAGACTTTAGAGGCCTCTTCAGAGACGTTTAATGTGAAAATTTCTTGAAGATGACTCACTCTTAACACCAGAAAAATTATCAATAAGTATTTTTGTGTGTTTAAGCATAATTCACCAAAATGATTTCAAAAGAAAGTTGTATATTACAAATAAATTGTAATTTCGCTTCAAATTTCAGCATGTTTTGGCTTTCATTCTCCTTGAACTCTCATAGGCACACTAAATGACTCTAAATTTGACTTTCATATTAATTTGTCATAAATCAATTTTTGATTGAGTCATTAGTTATTAATGTCACTGTAATTTTCCCCTCCTAGGAAATGAAAAGATATCCTTAGTTGTTGTCTTAAAATGTCTAAGCACTTGAATTTTTAAATAGATATGTGTATGCAAGGGGAATAGATTTTTAAATAAGTACAAGCCAAACAAGACACCCCCACTAAAAAAAAAAAAAAAAAAAAAAAAGCTGTTTGCAACGAACTTTCTATTTTGCTAGCTTCATGGTTAGAAAGTAGTGTATCTTAAGTTTATATAAATTGTGTCCTTTTAAAAATTATTTTCACAAATCTGGCTAATAAGGTTGCTGGGCTGTGTAGTTAAGGTCAAGTTAACACAAGTTCCAGTCATTTTCAAAGTAGGACATTCAGTTGAGAAGATGTCTACATAATATCTTTGTGCAGGCAAGCTTGTGGGGTATTTTCCTGATTAATGATTGCTGTGATAAAGCCCAGCTCACTGGGGCCTGAGAATTCCCTGGATAGGAGGTCCTGGCTGGTATGGTATAAGAAAACAGGCTGAGCAAATCATAAGGGGAAAGCTATGGTGTTTTATCAGAGTCATGGTGTTTTGTCACAGCAATAGAAAGCTAACTAAGTAGCTTCAGAATATAAAATCCCAGTGGGAACTAGAACTCCTTAGAGGCATTGTCTTAGTTGATTCACTACTGTTCTTTCTATAGCCAATGGGTCTTTGCTTAGACTGAACTTATTACAAAAGTTGAAGTAGACTTGGGAGAGATTGTTCATTGCAGGATGTTAAACACATTTTGAAATAATGTTGTTTTTTGAATGTCTAACAAATATGAAATCATTTCATAGATATAAACACACAAAAAGACAGTCTTGTTTTCAGGGAATGAACATACACCATTGTGAAGAACAAATAATCACCCAATTTCTAATAACATAGTACCTGACATCACATAAGATAGGTGGAGTATATAGGAGTGAATCTGAGGTCTAAATTACATCAAATTGAAAAAATCAGAACTGGCTTCTTAAAAGAAATTGCATTTGAAATCATTCTCAGAGAATTTTCTGAGAAAGAGATAGAAGGTGGGCAATTGAGCAAGAAAAGGCCAAACTTTCATTTTGATAGTTGACATCCCCACATTACAAGTAGAAGGTAGAATTTGAAGCATTTATTTATATCCCAGGTCAGTTCTCCTTACCTCTTGCCCTCACCTATATAAGGGAGGCAAAAGTATTACATCATGACCATCATAACCCACTATTTTACACTCCAAAATTTCAGACATATTACATTTGACAAATAAGAATTATTTGATTTCTCCCCTTTTGCCATAAACCAATTCTTAGTGATCTGAAGTCAGAAAAATGGAGAAATTTTTGGAGAAAGGGAAAATAAATCATTTGGATTGGAGCATGTAAAGTATTATAAAAATTAATTGAAGAAAAGCTAGAATTTTGATGGGCCAGAGTACTGTTGAGTCTACAATGCAAAGGAATTTGTCATATCTCTGGAAATTCAGAGACATAGTCCTGTGGAAATTTGTGAGTTAAGAAACCTCATTTACTGTCACAAGGCAGGGTCTATGATAAAGGAATGGTAATGGAGGTCATTAATGTTTGATGTGGCTCAAATTAGAGAATATCAAAACATTAAACATCCAGGCTCAGTAGTACAGACCTAATTTTACAAAGCATATTATAGTTTATGAGGAATTTTTCCATCTACTTTCATAGTATTTTAAGGTGACTGAGAGGACAAATAGTTTGCTTTCTTCTCTAATAATGATATTGCTGTAGAGATGATAATAAAAAATTAACTATACTCATTTGGCTCTTTAAAGGTAGATTCTGGGATTAAGTGGTACATCTAAGATCTGGACCTCCTGTTTGCTTCTCAGATGACATGCAAAATTGTTCTCATATATTTGATAATCACTACTTTCCTCACTCTTTTGAATGATTCAAAGTGGTTTCTGTGGCAAGTTAGTTAGAATGATAAAAGAGATCATGTATATACATTCCATGCTGTTAAAATAAGGAAAACAGTGATATAGAAATATCTCTTCTTCTTCTGTTCATTGGTAACTTCATTCCCTGACTCAATTCAAGTTCATGGTATCTTGTGTATCCCTGGAACAATATTCATCTTTTCAGAATATTTATGTCTTTAAATTTATTTTTATATACAGTGACACAAAGAATCTTGCTTTCATTCTGCTTAGCAGTCTTGAAAAGGTATTGTGTAAGGTCTCAGAGTTTCACATATCTGCATAGTTTGCCATTGTTTAGCTACACCATGATCTTGATAACTAGTTGTCTAAGACCGCTATGGTGGGTTGAATGAGAGTGGTCCCATAGACTCATATGATGGAATACTTAGTTTTCAGTTGGTGGAACTGCTTAGGAAGGATTTGGAGATGTGGTCTTGTTGGAGAGTTATGTCACTTGGGACTGCTTTGATTTCTAACCATTCCCAGTATACCTCTCTATGCCTCCTCCTTGTGGATCAAGGTATGAAATTTCAGCTTTACTGCCTCCGTGGACTTGCTCCACCATTATAAACTCTCTGAAACTGTAAGCCAAATTTAATGTTTTCTTTTATAAGTTGCTTTGGTCACAGTGTTTTGTCACAGCAATAGAAAAATAATGAAGACAACCATATTTAGAGCTTCAACAGCTTTGTGCTAAGAGAAACAAAACGAATATTTATCCACACATGTTTTACTGCACAGAAACAAATCTATCTGCAGGTGAGAAATATTTTTAAAGTGCAATTCCTGCAGTTCCTACAATTGATGTTTTTTTTTTTTTTAAACTATGTAAGTGGTTCATTTTTAAGCTGTGTTTTGGTAGGAACAAACATACGCCCAGTGAGCCATTGTTCACTCAAAATTACTATTTTTTTTTCTGTATGTACAGGAAACTAGCAATTCTTTTTATTCAGTTTGCTGGTAAGGCTGAGAGTAGCCAACATACTAGTTATCTTCATTGGCCTTATCCTTTCCCCGAGGAATTAGAGAGTGTTATTTCATGTTCTTCAGATTTTCATATAGGGGTTATCTAGAGGTCTTGTTAAAATGCAAATTCTGAATTTATAGGTCTGGTATGGGATCTGAAGTCTATTTCCAATATGCTACATGGCAATGTCAACCCTGCTTGCTGATTCACAGTGCACTGAGCAAAAGAGATGTGATCAGGGTGGAAGGGCAGGGCATATCAGAGGGATTAGTAGAAAAGTCAATGGGCTGGAAACAAAACAAGCTTGTGTGTAAATTTAAATTTCTCACTCATTATTTGAGCTAGATTTCTATAATTAGCCACCAGAGTATGTTTATACATGTATGCTGTCAATATGGCAATTTTAGTTTGCCTTACATGAGAATGTTGATTCTGACATTTCAACAGTACATGTGAACTTTGTGTATCATGTAGAAGACTGAATTTCTGTAATATTAACCAGACTCTACAATTTAATATGAAAGAAATCTTCAGTATGATCTTATAATTTATGCCTCCTACCACTCCTCTGCTTGTTCTTCTTTCCAGATGCAGGCACCTAGGTTCTTTTTTTTTTTAAAGAGGACATTAATTTAAGGAGAGTGGGAAGGGAGCACATAGGGGGTTGGAGGGAGGAAAGGGAAGGGATAAATGCTATAATTAAATTATAATTTAAAAAACAGAAAAAAAACTCACTAGCTTAATGTTCATCTGGAATTCCTGAATTATGTAGTCCAAGTGCTGAAATATCATTGTCCCAAACAGGCACAATGCAGAAGCATGTTCATAGAAGATCTCTCACTAAGACTTCAAGGCCTTTCCTTTTAAAAACAGTGAGTCAGGAGATCCCAACTGGATCAAGAACAGAGAGGGAACATAAGGAATGTTCATGATAAATGAAGACCACATGAGAATAGGAAGAAGCAAAGTGCTGGAGAGGCCCACAGAAATCCACAAAGATGCCCCCACAATAAACTGCTGGCAATAGTCGAGAAATAGCCCGATTTGACCTACCCTGGTGATAAGATGGCCAAACACCCTAATTGTCGTGCTAGAAACCCCATCAAGTGACAGAGGGAACTAGATGCAGATATCCACGGTCAGGCCCTGGGTGGAGCTCCGGGAGTCCAATTGGCGAGAAGGAGGAGGGTTTATGTCAGCAAGAGTTGTTGGGACCAGGGATGGATGGAATACAGGGACAAATGGCCAAACGAATAGAAACACATGATCTGTGAACCAATGGCTGAGGGGCCCCCAACTGGATCAGGCCCTTTGAATGGGTGAGACAGTTGATTGGCTTGATCTGTTTAAGAGGCATACAGGCAGTTGGACCGGGCCCTGTGCTCAGTACATGAATTGACTGTTTGAAACCTGGGGCTTAGTAGAGACCCTAGGCTCAGCCTGGGAGCAGGGGACTAGACCTGCCTGGGCTGAGTCCACCAGGTCGATCTCAATCCTCAGGGGAGTCTTTGCCCTTGAGGAGATGGAAATGGGGGGCGGGACGGGGGGAGGGGGGCGGGACGGGAGGAGGGAGAAAGGGGGAATCTATGGCTGATATGTAAAGTTGAATCATATTGTAAAATAAAATAAAATAAATTCAAAAAAAATAAAAAAAATAAACTGATCAGAAGAATGTGACATACGAAATTTACCTGGTTGAGACTGGTATGGTAGAAACTCAGGTTTGGAGACTGGATATGAATAATCCCTCAGCTGAATGGATTTTCAAAGGAGATATTTAATTAATGTTTTGGAATTCAATAAACATTAATCATTTAAAAAAAATAAATAAAATAAAAACAGTGAGTCATCTCTATTGTTGTTCTTAATTTTTTTTAAATGATTTAGAACTGTGTATTACTACATCACAATCTCACTTAGTTCTTCGTTGGGAAATTTAATAGGGAAGTAACATCATCACATGAAGACATGTTATAGAAGAGGTGGAAGATTTTGCTGCTCCTTAAGTACCAAAGATTCCTGTTAGTTTAGGACCTGATGGTGACTGCATACACACATATGCATTTGCTATTGTCCCAGGGTTGTTCAACCATGACAAACTTCTTCCAACTCTGAACTCAACATTCTCATGTAAGTAAGGCAGCAAGCTAATTTATGAGAATGGATGATGAAGAAGGGAATAATATTAACCTACATATTACATCTCAACATTGGAATATAAAGAAAGAAAAATGATGGGAGGAAAGTAGAATGTGAAGACTCCTTTCATCTTGTCCTGATCCTATCAATAAACAAAGGAGTTTTGAATATACATGTAATTATAATAATAACAATAAAATCATTTGGTTACTATTTGAAATATCCCCAGGGTGAATTAACTAATTCACTCATACCTTAATTTAAAATATTATCTTCTTTACCTTCTGTTTTCTGTGAATATTATACCACTTAAAAGTATACAATGAGAAATTGGTGGTGGTGGCACACTCCTTTAATCCCTGCACTCAGGAGGTAGAAGTAGATGGATCTCTGCCAGTTTGAGGCCAGCCGAGTCTACAGAGCTAGTTTCAGGACAGCTAAGGCAACATGAAGAAAACCTGTCTCAAAACAACAAAACAAACAAACAATCAAGTATATAATGAACATAAACATCCTACTTTGATATTTATTTGAGACATCAAAAGAATACCTTCTTGTGAAAAGTTATAGTAATTGAGACTATTTTATGGAAAAGATGTCACATTTACTGGCTGTCTGGTGCTTCTGAGATGTTTTAGAATGGAAATAATTTCTTCCAAACCTTACAGTATATAGATTCTGGACTCTGTTGAAATTTTAATAACTAAAGAGTTCTATAAATGATTTCTAGGTGGTGATTTTATTATTTATACGTCTTAAAGTGAGTTTACCAGAGGAAAGATTCTGTGATTATATTTGACTCTAGTTTGGAGTAAGATAATAGGGAAGAAAAAAAACTAACAAAAAGAAAGAATGGGAAAACAAAACAAAATAACAAAAACATCATTTTCACAAGAAAAGGCTTCAAGCAACAGGAACTGCCTTTACATTCCTCTGAAATCTTCAGTAATAGTAACTGAATTTCATTGAAAAAAATGAGTTTCACCGAATGTTATAAAAGAATAACATTTTATTAACTTTGAAAATTTTATACAATATTTTTTTAACACACTCACTTCCTTCCCTGAATCCTCTCATGTTCATCCTCCCCACCATCCCCTCCCTAATCACTCAACTTTGAGGTTTTTTTTTTTCCTTCCATCTAGTCCAGTTCTTGTTGCCCAAGTAGTCACGCAAGTGGGTCCTGCCCTAAAATATGTTCAGCGTACCAAGGTAAACATCACCAAAGAAAGTGGTGAAATTATATGTCTATGTCCCACTCCATGGTTTGATAATGTCTGACTTGATCTTGAGAAGGTCTGTGCATGCTACAACAGATAGTTCTTTTTTAAATATTTATTAATCACCACAAAAAATCAGAGTACTAACCTATCTAATCAGGATATAGATTTAGACCAGCTATTAAAAACAAGCCAGAGAGTCCACATGCCAGTACAGAATAATAAATATACATTGTAGTTTCTATCACACTCGCAAAATTTGTTTTGGTTTTATTAAAGAACCTAAAAAGTTATGGGTTGCTATTATCACAGTGTGATGAATCTTCTAAGCATTTCTGAAATTTTTCACAGTTTGTAATCAAACTATTATTTAACTTCCTGCAAATATTCTCTTTAATTCAATAACTTTTTCACTATATAAAACAGAAAAAGCATATCCATTCGTGTAGTCTTTGTTGCTACATTAGATAATTGTAGTTTCATGGTGGTATGGATACATAAGTTTTTCTCTTTTTTTGGTACAGGCTATGAAGCAGACTTGTGGTCCTTAAGTCTACTTATGCCATATAAGAGGCCTTTGCCTTTGACTTCGTGTGTTCTAGAAGCCTGCTGCATTTCCTTGAATTGTGTCTGTGTTTCAGGACTGAAAATCTGACCAAGAATAAATAATGAAACCTGGGAGTGAAGCTGAGTCTGTTTGATCCAGAAACTTTGTGGACAACCCAATAATTGAGTTGTATGAACCTTTTCAGAATGAAGAAACTAACTTTGAACATTCCTTGTTGGAAGTGAGCCTCCAGCCTCTATTATAGAGGCACTTGTAAACAGGTAGTCTTGGGACATTATTTTGCTGAAAAGTAAGATGCATATTACAACAAGTATAACAACAAAATATTGTCCTAATAATTCTATTATATAGAAAGACCTCAAGCATGGTTTACTGGGGACCCCATGATAAGTAGAATGTAGCTATGATCTTAAATAAGAAAGTTGTATGAGAGCTATAATCAATGCACTTTGAACTTTGTGTAAGCATTTTACACACTAGCTGAACAAATCTTTATGACATGCTTTTGAGGTAGATGGTATAGTTATGGTGCCTCCTTCTCTTGGATAAATTGGCCAAGATAGGGAGAAGTTACAGCTGTGACTGGCTGGCAATTGGAATCCAGGCCATTGGAACCTTGTTCCGTGCTCCTAATCACTGCTAAACTATGTACACCGGGTGTACATGTCAAGTCATAGACTTGTGGTGCATAAAGTGACAGAATTTTCTCTCATCAATGGAGAAACTGAGGCCCTAAGAAAGCAATGTGACAGGTAAGGTCAGTAGGTTTTATAAGGCTAAAAACCCTTTGACCTAGAAATGTGAATCCTGGAATGTAGATCATGTAGTTCACAGTCATTTTTTATACAGTTTAGAACATTCTTCATTTATTCTCTAGCCAGCTGTGAACAGAATAATCACAATTATTACCAGAATGATAAATAATTGTTTCAAGTGCACTAAAAATCTACAAAACTCTTTTTATCGAGTATTTTTTTAATGAGATGATATTTGCCAGGCCCTACTAAGAATATAGGTCATTGATAGGTCTAAAGGCTTAAATATATTGATTAAAAAAATCCCAACAGTGCTTGGTGTAAATGCTTTAGGCTGTTCTATATGTTTTAAACCAAATTATATCAGACAGCCATAATGCTGTGTTGCCTACACTTAGTCATGATGAGTGTGATTGGGCATAGACTGATACCCGTGCATCAGTTTTTGATTCTAAGAATCTATTTTTCTTCTTGTAATAATTACATAATGTGGAAGGGGATGTCTACATTTCTTTGGTATTGAGTAGGTAGCTACTTCTACAACTATTTTCATCTAATAATTTTAGCATCTTCTGTTTTTCTTTTTTCTATCAGTAATTTATTAGTGTGACAGAAGAATGATTTTTTTATTTTTCATTTTACTTCAGGAATATTGTGTGTACTTTTAAAGAGATATTTTTAAATAGGACAAAATCTAGTTTCTTCTTTAAAATATACTTAAGTTCTCCTTTTCTTCTGTTAGGAACTTCAAGGTACAAAATTAATGTAGTAATTAATTCCTATGTGACTTGCTTACTTACATTTTCTCTTTTCTTTTTCCTCTAGGACTTTTGCCCTGGACCCATGAGCAGTTACCCAGTAAGTATATTATAAAAAGCAAAAAACTTTCAGGAAATACAAGAAAGGTCAAAACACAAAGAAAGATAGGCCATGAAATATTTTCAAATATAAATATCTCATGAAATAATGGTCTTGGTCTATCCAGAAATTCAGTACATTAAAAAATAAAATAAAACTAGTGAAAAATTTCCACAGAATAACAAAGACCCAAGGGATACAAATTCAATACATCAACTTTATAAGTGCTTTAAATCAAATGGTTAAATTTGAATGTAGACTGCATAATAACTGCTGGTGAGTGTTATTGTCATTTTCTATATGTTAATGAATGCTAATTATGGAGGAGAATTATTTTATTATGAATTATACATATTTATCCTAAACAGCTTAGGGATGATGGACCATGATGTATGCAATGTATATATAATTAAATCTCTTACAAATTTGTAAAAAAGCACATTTTGTAAACATGCTCCATCACAAAATCTGGATAGATAAAATATGAGAAAATGTTGTGTGTTTAATTTGTAGATTTTTAGGTTTGTCATTCATTAATTTAATTTTCTCCATGGTAAAGGTTTTTTAATGATTTAAATAAAAGAAATAAGTAACTGTAGTTGCCTTGGCAATGCAGGATAAATTCTTCATAAGGTTGTCTGTAGAGATGTATTCTGAAATATTTATTTTTTTCTCTCAAAACTTGCTTCTAAATTCTGCCTGACAGGGTTGGGTACCCTCTTTCAGCTTTAATTAACACAACAAAATTTCTATCTGATTTATATTTTGAGAATCTGCTTTAGAGGTTATTTGAATAATGTCTTCTCCTAACCTTGAAATGCCTGTACTGCTCCATGAATCATGTCTTAAATTTAACTCATGAGTTTCTTGATTATATTTGTGATGAAGGAGCTGCAGTTTTGCAAAATTAGACAACCCACTAAAACTAATGTTTAGAATATGCAATTAAGGTGCTTACTATAGGAGTTGGCAAGGGTTCAGATGGTAAATACTGTAAAGTGTGGTCTACTGTAGTTTGTACCAAAGCTCTACAACTCTGCCTGATTTAGTGAGTAAATTAACCATGGAAGCTTTACAAACATGTATGGGTATGCTCTAATAAAACTCTATTTACACACATAGTTGAAGAACCTGACTCAGGAGAGCAATAAGATCATAGGTCCCTGTCAGTCACACAAGACCATGGGGAGTTTAGTGATGAAACATCATCATCCTCTTTCCTCAAAGACTATATACAAGCTTCTTTCTTTTTCAGCTCAGTTCTCATGCTCAATTCTTTCATTATTTTAAATTTCTCCCTATATGCATCACATACCCAGGAGAGTAATTTTGATTAGAATATTTCCTGAGCCATAAGATTTATCTCTACCATCATATTATATGATTTCATGATATTTTTCTTAAGTTTATTGATAATGATCATATAGAATATAAATAGCAAGTATAGAATCAGTTGTTGTTGTGGTGCTGTTAGTTAATTAACATTTAGCTAAACTTTATAAAGTTAAACTTTATTATATTAAAAAAAGGCTTGCAAATAAATAAAAACATTGCACACCAAAATTAACCAGACTGGAAGTTTTATACAACTTAGTGAACTTATATACAGTTAGAAATAGCATTTGAAACTGAAGCCATGAATGTTCACATTAAATTTTACATTTTATGTTTTGAATATATTTTGTATACTTATCCACCACTGAAACCCAAAATTCTGTGACCAAGTTAGAACTACAAAAACAATCTGCTTTACACCCTCTTTCAAAACTCTTGTCTGGTACCTGTTCAGTCCTTTCTCATCTGCTCACACTTACCCCCCCCCTTTTTCTCTTTTCTTACTAGCCTTTATACTTTTTCATGTTTTATCCCCACTATATCAAGTACCCGGGACTGCAACCCTTGTTAGCTGTTTACTATCAAAAGTTAAATGCTCTTCTCAATAAAGGAGAAGCTGAAAAGACAGGGCAACAAAATGACCAACTTTTATGATAGAAGAGGTAGCTTTTGAATGACATCTCTGAATCAGTCTTTTAAATGCCAAGATAGATATAATATAAAAAATGTTGTATAAAAACAATGTTTTCATCCTAATTTTTTTTCTTGCCATTCTTAGAGATCTTCTAATCTCTTGTCATATTTGATGTTTTTTTTTTTAAATTTGAGTAATGAAGTGACTTGAGTCACCTATGTCCACTGTGGGGAACTACTTATCTCCTTTTTGTTTAGGCCAGAATCCAAGATAGAGATAATGCCTCACAAATATCATTGTGTTTGTAATCTGGTCCGATTTATTAATTACTATATCTGTATTGTACATCACTTGTCTTCTGCTTTTGTTAAACTGGTTTGTTTTGTCTGGGGATCTTACCTTTCAATACCTTACTTCTCTGTGACTTTCTGAAATCTGAACATTTAAGGGAATGTATTGCTTTAATTACCTTGCATTTTTCTAAGCTAATTCAACTATTCATTTTGTGTAACTATTTCCTAAAGAAAATATAAATTAATTTCAGAAAATATTTTATTGTTAATTTTATTACAGTCTCTCATGTAATATATTATACACTGAAGACTTAATGACAATAATTAGATACTGAGATTCTTTTGGAGGGAGAGTGGATGATAAAAAGAGTTTCCAGTAGCTTTCATCAACCATATATATGATATACACATCTTACCAACCCAGTTCATCCAACAACTGAAATCATATTTCAGCAAAAATGAGCCTTTACTATTCAACTTAACTTGCATAACTATCTTTCTGCTGATTTTTATATTTTTAATTAAAGTTGACTAAGATTTAATGCTGGTAACTTGGAGAAATAAACCATCTGTGTAGATGACAATGTAGAGTCATTTATCTGCCTAATATTTGGTAACTATTGGATGAGGGGTGATTAAGGCCTTTCCTGAAAAACAAAATTTGTGTTTGTGTATTTAAAATCAGTGCAATATCAAAAGGAATGAAAAAGGTCAGCCTCATTAAACTGAGTTCGATCCAAATAAGCTAAATATCACGTTCAACCATGCTCATTCTTCTCTAATGGCCAGAAAAAAAATGAAAATGTATTTCTTGTTGCATCCTAATGGGGCATGAAGAAATAAAAGGAGAGAAGCCTTAGAACAGTTTATTTTATTTATCTGTTGACATGGTGTGATTCATCTCTGGCTTTGCTCTATTCTTTACTGATCCAGGGAAGAGGGAGATAAATATAATTTTTAAGTTATGTTAAGGCAATTTAAATTTTATTGAACTCTGCTTTAAAATACCTCCTTGATCCCATTTACTTGAATTCTGTATCTAAAGAGAAATTAAGGTAAAAATACATAGTGAATGGTGATAAAAGTAACCTAATAAGTTTTCAGTAGCTGAAAAATGGAGGTAGACTACCCAAGATACTTGGTATCAGACTACATCAGAATAAGTATAGGTGCCTGAACACAGATTTTAGTTTATAGGGAGTTGTGAATGACTCAAGTTGCTTGGGAAAGACAGTGGCATCATGGCAATGTTCCTTGAGCATATTTCACCTAAGGATGGCCTATAGAACAAAATAGTGGGGAAACAGATGGACACATATGTAGAAGAGCATGTGAGCTGCTGGTGCGATATTTCTACCTGATCTGTGACTGAGCTAACTGACATTTAGAAGAAAGACATGATATCTTGGCTAATAAATGTAAGAGTGAAGAAGTTTGCAAACAAAACAGGACCAATATTTTTGACTGTTAACTATTAAGCTGACAAGTTAACAAAGCATACTCATTCAACAAAAGCAAGGCAATGTAGAACCAAACAATCAATGTACCTCTGGTCCCACATTTCTCCATCTGAAGATATCATAGCCCCTAATTGTGGTGGTATTTTATTATACTCTAATAAAACTTGCCTGAAGATTAGAGGACAGAGACAGGCACTAGATCAAACATAGAGGCCAGGCAGTGGTGGCACACACCTTTAATCCTAGCACTAGAGCTCTGTGAGCTCAATGACACACTGGGCTACATGAGATTGATACAGTATAGGAGAGAAACAGAGCCAGGTAGTGGTGGCATACACCCTTAACCCCAGTATTTGGAAAGCACACACGCCAATAATCCCAGCACTTAGGAAGGTTGAGATAGGAAGTGAAATGGCTGGGCGGAGAAAGGCATATAGGGTGTGATGGGACAGGAACTAGAGCCCTTTTGGTTGAGGACCCAGAGGCATTCAGTCAGAGGATTTGTGGAAATATGATGGGCTGAGGATTTGGCAAGGTGAGAGTTGGTTGTGGCTTGTTTCCTCTGATCTTTCAGCATTTATCCTAATATCTGGTTCTGGGTTTTCATTAAGACCAATTAGGATTCATGCAACATCAGAGGTTACATACTATAGAAAGACTTTTTCAATTTCAGTGTCATGGTAAAGATTTCATTGGGATACATGTCTATTCTGTTGATCAGAAAAAAACCACAGCAGAACACTGCAGTCTGAATGCAGCCTGCACTCAGATAATCCAGGCTTATCTTCTGTTTGGGATTCATGGTTAAATGCTATGGGATGTCGTTCTGTATGCTGTGAATATGTGTTGCTCTGATTGGTTGATAAATACAATGCTGATTGGCCTGTAGCCAGGCAGGAAGTATAGGTGGGGTAAGCAGAGAGGAGAATTCTGGGAAGAGGAGGGCTGAGTCAGGAGTCACCAGCCAGACACAGAGGAAGGAAGATGACAAAACAAAACTGAGAAAAGGAACCAACCCACGTAGCTAAACATAAATAAGAATTATGGATTAATTTAAGTGTAAGAGCTAGTCAGTAATAAGCCTGAGCTAATGGCCAAGCAGTTATAAATAATATTAAGCCTTTGTGTGATTATTTTATAAAAGGCTGCAGGACTGTGAGTGAGAGATTTGTCATGACCATGGGCCAGACAGGACACAGGAAATCTTCCAACTACAGTTAAATATTCCTGAATTAAAACTGAGTGGGAAATAAGCCCCATAAGGAGTGTGAGAACCAGCTGGGCAGTGGTGGTGTGCACCTTTAATCCCAGCACTCAGGAGGCAGAGGCAGGCAGATCTCTGTGAGTTCAAGGCCAGCCTGGTCTACAGAGCAATATCCAGGACAGGCACCAAAACTACACAGAGAAACCTTGTCTTGAAAAACAAACAAACAAACAAAAAA
>CABHPP010167801.1:0-22999 GCA_902168425.1 Peromyscus attwateri
CTCTCTCTCTCTCTCTCTCTCTCTCTCTCTCTCTCTCTCTCTCTCTCCCTCTCTCTCTCTCTTTCTCCCCCCTCTTTATTCTCCCTCCCCTTCCCATGTTCCCTTCCTTTCCCTTTCTTTCCTCCCTATTCTATGTTCCTGGCTTTGAAAGCATTTACTAACTCAATTGTTTTACAGTTGTACTAAAAGACTGGAACAGATTTTAAGTGGTTTCTGTTTTCTATTTCATAGCCTCCTAGCTTGCAATAAGAGAGGGGAAACCAATACAAGTTCACCTTTCAGTTAACTATTTTCTCACAGAAGGCTATGTTAGGAAAGGAGAAAAAGGATGCATGTTTGAGTCAGGCAGGCTTAAAGGACGAGGGCTTTTTTAAATTTTTTCTGACTGTTATATATCTGTGCATGTGTATTTATGTATATGTGAGTACCCATGTGCCATGGTGTGTGTGAGAAAGTCAGAGGACAACTTGTGAGGGTCCATTCTCTCCTTCTATGTGGGTAGCAGGGATCAAACTCAGATTGTGAGGCTTGGTAGCAAGCTCCTCCTCTCACTGAACCATCTCACCTGACCTAGAAAAGGATGTTAAAAACATGTTATTAGTTCACATTTGTGGTCTTGACTATTTCAACTATAAATACCCACACTTGAATTGTCTACACATTTTCATTTTTGTTTCATTCATATCATGAGTTATTATGGGATAGAAAAAAACTAATGACTTTTTTTATCAAAATAAATCATCACCACTAAATCTATTGGCAGTGACATGAGAGTATCCTATGTTCTGCAAAATAAGCATAAGCATGTTTCCATTAAGTCACTTTCAGTCACTATAGAGTGGTTCAATTCTCCAATATTCTACATCAATGTATTAAGACAGACCATGATGGTTTGGCTACTGAGAATAACTCATGGCCAAGAACCCATCTGTCAGTAACAGAAATAGCCAGGGAAGATGTGGTGGTAGCCAGGATTCTGAGCTTGATGAACACCATCTGTACCTGGGAAAAGGATTGACCACAGAGGGTTAGTGCGAGAGGAACACAGCTGTCACTTCTCAAGTCTTTGCTGTAGTCATCCAGGCTTGCTCCAAATCCAGGGTGTGTGCTGAAGATTCCGCTGATTGCATTTATCACATAAAACCTAAGAATGACATAGACCATGTCATGGCAAGAAAAAAGAGATCTATAAAAGTGAATAATTAAGAAATATACTGAGTTTTGGATTCCAAGAGTAGACTTATCATGGTAGTCTAGAAGAAAGAAATGGATAAGGCGAAGAGGTTTTAATCAGTTTATGTCCTACAGATTCCAACAGGGTCAGAGGATTAATATATAGACAGCCAGGTTTAAATCAAGGTCATTAAAGGATGTATCCTGAATTGAGTCTTACTTCTAGGTGAGGTTAATGTAGTTCACAGTGTCAAAGATCACAACAAACAACTCAATGGATATCTGAAGGATCTACCATGGCTCTGTAAAGAATCCATCTATTAAAATGTGGGGGCTGTTGCTTAAAAGTCCCCTATAATTGTTCTTGATCAAATAAAGATTTTTAAGAAGACAGTAAAGAGTATAATATATCCTCAAATGGTTAACCCTATCTAGACCAGATTTCATTACACATTTTTTCATTTTAATAAGAATTTAAGAAGTGAATATTTTCCAAAACCATATATATGAGCTCCTCTGCCAAGTGTATATTTTTATTTTAAGATAGGGTTTACGTAGCCCAGGCAGGCCTTCAAATAAACATGTATAGCCATTGATCTTAGACACATCTTTCTTCTATCTCTAACTCCTAGATGCTGGGATCACTTGCATGTGTTACTATATCCAGCTTATGACATGATGGAAATGTAGCCCAGAACACTGGGTGAGCACTTGGCCAACTGAGCTACATCCTCAGACTCTTATGTATGTTCTTCATTGTTTTGCTTATAAGACAAATGCACAATCCATTGTTACTTTCAGGAATATATATATATATATATATATATATATATATATATATACACATACCTGTAAGTGATCCTATTCTTAAGCCAAAGTTTGTAGTGTTTTTTTATTTGTTTGTTTTTGTTTTGTTTTGTTTTGTTTTTTACTCTTTCAGGGACCACCACCCAACTCCCAAATAAATCACAGACACATGGAGGCTTCTTCTTAATTATGAATTGTCTTTTATCTAGTCAGCTTTCTTTAACTTAAATTATCCTGTCTATCTTTTGCCTCTGGGCTTTTCCTTTTTGTATTCCTGTATACCTATCTTTGTTTCTTACTCCATGGCTTGCTGTGTAGTTGAGTGGCTGGTCCCTGGAATCCCCCTCCTCCTCTGGCTGCTTCTTTTCCTCCTTTCCCAGATTTCTCCTTCTATTTATATTTTCTCTGCCTGCCATCCCCAAATGTCCTTTCTCCTGCCTTGCTATTGGCCATTCAGATCTTTATTAGACTATCAGGTGTTGTAGACAAGCATAGTAACACAGCTTCACAGAGTTAAACAAATACAACATAAACAAAAGTAACACACCTTAAAATAATATTCTACAAGATTTACCCCTTTTGTCTAAATAAAAATGAAAGATTTTTAACTTTAAAATAGTAAAGTTATATACAACAAAAATAGTTATTAAATAAGAATTAATCTATAATATTCAGTTCATTTACATTTAGCAAATTCAGAGAAAACATTCCACCGTCTATCCATCTTAGTGACTCCAAAGTTTTATGCATTATTTATTTTCCATTATATCTAAGGAAGACTACAACTATAACTCTCTAGTCTCCAACTCTATCAAATAAACAGAAGGATATATTATTACCTAACAACAGAGACACTTGGCTGCCTGACAGTCACCCAAAGTTCCCCTGCAACTTTGGGGCATCCATCTTCAGCTTACAGGCACAGAATATCTGGCAAACTTTTCAGTGAAACAGGAAATTTGAAAGGCTGTTTTGCCTTGTATTGACAAAGTTCATTAGTCACGTACTTTTGTGACTTACAGAATGTCTGGCAGACTCTTCTATAAAGCAGGAATTTTGAAGGACTGTCCTGTCTTGTTTTGGCAAAGTTCAGCAGTCTTTTCCCTGTGTGTCCTGCATGTCCAGTCTGCACAGCTCATTGTCAGCAGTCAAAGCAAGAATAGTTTCTTTGCCCAGTGGCTAACCTTGCCACAATAAAAGAAAATTCCATAAGGAGTTTCTTCATTGCCCACCATCTTCTCTGAAATAAATTGGTGCTACCAGGAGCAGATGTGTCTCATTGTTATGAAAAACCTTAAGTTAACAAAATATTTTAAATGCCATATTTTGTAGGTCTTTGAAAGTTTCAAGACCATCTATCTATCTAAAATACATCTCTATATGATCTGGAAAGCAAACCTAACATATCTACAAATTTGATTATTATAAATGACTACTAACATATGTTTCTTGATTATCTTAAGTAGTTTACAATAATAGCTTTCAAAAACTAGAATTTCACCCTACATTTTCAAATGAACTGAATAGGCACAATACCTCAAACAAAAATAGAAACATACATACAATATGTTGTAACAAAAATAATCTTGAATTTTTATCAATATACAAAAATCATTTAACCAAGAGTAGAAATATATATACAGTATAACAAAATAACTTTAAATTTGTATCAATATTCTACATTACCCTAAATGATAACAAACATTCATAACCTACCAAATAACCAAAGACCACCTTCCCCCCCAATTCTTGGGAATGTGGACGTAGTTTTCTCCATACTGCTTCCTGCTGTCTGTGGACGAAGCATCATTAGGATCCCAGAGAGAAAATTTGAGATAATGGCCAAGTTCTGGGAAGATCAGCAGTGACCTTTACTGATAGTATCCCCTGTCAAGTTTCAGGAGGTCTTGCCTGATCAAACCTGATCCACATTAACCATGAAGGAATCCACAGCCTCTCATCTCCTGTGGGAACAAAACTCCAAAGCATTTTTGATTTCCATTTGACAAATATATTTTTTGACTTTTTAAAGGTTAAGGCATTCTTAAAGTATATTGGCTGATTTATTTCAACAGCTACTCTTTCAATTCCAGGTCTCTTTGCAGCTGTCCTTTGCTTTTCAACAATCAAAAACTTTAAAATTAACACAATATCATACAGGATCCAGATTCCCCGTGTATTTCCCACTTTATGTGCTTTTTAAATTCTATATTACTTTTACTCTCTCTTTAAAGACTTTATAAACTATTCATTTTTTTCTATGACTATACTTTTTTCCTTTTCTTAAGTCTATGTACATTGTTGAACACACTGTAACCTTCTTACAGTGTGTTTTTTTAGAAGTTAGAGGTTTTGCCATCTGGATCTTTTACTGCATATCTCTAGTCTTTCTTGACAGCATGAGCAAACTTTAAACTGCTAACCTACACCTGGATTTTCCCTGCAAACTCTCAGCTGACTCTGCCCACTTCTTAGGCTACAAAAGCCAAGCCTTAAGTTCACAGCCCTAGTCAAAGGTTTGTGACTAAAAACTGCATTCAACCGTCTAGCTGTGGAAGTCAGTACCTGTATAGCCACAGATGGTTTTTACTTAGCTTGCTGTTTTTATTTAGCTCTGCCAGCTGAACAGCAGCACCTCTTAAAGGAGTCATGTCATTTTTTCTTTTCTTTCTTTCTTTCTGGTTTTTTTTTTTATATATATATAGCTTCTCAGGCCCTACATGGAAATGTGAGCCCCAGGTTGAATGCTAGAATGTTGTTGTTGTTGTTGTTCTACTCTTTTTGGGAGGCCTGCCACCCAGCTCCCAAATAAATCACAGACATGTAGAGCCTTTTTCTTTATTATGAATGCCTGGCCTTAGTTTGGCTATTTTCTAGCCAGCTTTCCTTAACTGTAAATTATCTCATCTATCTTTTGCCTCTGGGCTTCTTCTTTTCTATTCCTGTATACTTTTCTTTGTTTCTTACTCTGTGGCTTCCTGTGTAGCTGTGTGGCTGGTCCCTGGAATCCTCCTCCTTCTCTGGCTTCTTCTTCTCCTCCTTTCCCAGATTTCTCCTTCTATTTATATTTTCTCTGCCTGTCATCCCTGCCTGTCTTTTATCCTGCCTTGATATTGGTTGTTCAGATCTTTATTAGACTATCAGGTGTTGTAGACAAGTATAGTAACATAGCTTCACAGAGTTAAGCAAATACAACATAAACAAAAGTAAGTTCTGAATGTAAACCCTGTAAAAGACAAACTGTGTATGGTCTGAGAATATATAGATAAGCAAGATTCAGTCAAGAATGACAGTGAAGTAAAATATAGAATTGTGTTGAATGTCCAAATTTCAAGGCTTGTAGCAAAAGTTGGTGTTGTACCAGGTTTTTGTCAGTGCACACGTATATTTGTTTTCTCCATATCAGAAACACTAAAGAGACAAAATGAGGAAACAGTGATGGACCTGTGAATCAAAGGAGAGTTGGCAATGAAAACAGAGACCTAAACTCACCTTAACAGTGGGATCTCTGTTCAGTGGTCTTGCCTACTTAGTTCCAAACACCCTTTTTTTTTTTTTTTTTTTTTTTGTTTTTCGAGACAGGGTTTCTCTGTGTAGCTTTGCACCTTTCCTGGAACTCACTTGGTAGCCCAGGCTGGCCTCGAACTCACAGAGATCTGCCTGCCTCTGCCTCCCGAGTGCTGGGATTAAAGGCGTGCGCCACTACCGCCCAGCTAAACACACTTTTTTATAAGTTCTAAGGAGAAATGGTTTGCAATTCTTTTAGGAACAGATAAGTTTGGAATGGCCCATGTTGGTTCCCTACTACAAAACTGACATAGAAACCAAGGGTTGGTACCCTTGGTATTAAGTGACTGCATTTTTTTTTTTTTTGGCTTACTCAAATCACAGCTGTTTCTACAGTATACAGAATCCTTTTTCTTCTCTAACTATTTTACTTTATTGGCTCTGAGCTGCATGATGACTCTTCTCCTTCATCTATCTTCCTTCCTCTGTTCAATGCAAGCAGATTCTACTATCTAATTTGGAAAATTAAAAGGGATTTTTGCATGGCACCATTAGATCATGAAACTGAGCCTGGAAACTCTGAGCCACTGTGCAGATATCTTATGTGAAAAGCTGCCCTCAAATGGAAATGATGACCTGTACCTGCTTTGAGAACATTCACAGGAGAAAGCATGTGATCAAACAAACAACAATTAAACCAAACTGATGCACATTGTCAAACAATGCCAGACCTCCTTCAGTATCTCCATAATGAATTTTTGTTGTTGTTGAATGATCTGTAAATATTTCTTAACACATGTTACTGTGTAACAAGCTATTTTCTAACTCCTCCTTTCATGAATAACTTAAAAACAAGGAAAGTTACTTTCCATTTCTTCTACAGTTTAACCAGCTTTGGCTCCACAAATAATATGGAGCCTCTCATTTCTGGTTTGTTCAATTAGAGGGCTAACTACTGCAGAAGCAGTAGAAAAATAGTCTTCTCCTGCAGTATGTTTTGCTCAAACACCATAAACTTGTGTCCAACATATTGTGTTTGCCTTGACTGTGGATTTTTATAAACTTCTCTAGAAATAAACTCATCTGTACATGCTATTTATACATATTGGACTTGTCTGAATTTTTTAACAGTTTGTGCTGATATGAAATATGAAGTTCTTTCAATACTCAGAGGGAAGAGTAGTTCAATTAAAGTTTGTGTTTGTGAAATAAAATCCAGGGACTCATTGAATCAGTGGCTGTCTCAAAGCAGAGAGAAAGTGATTCATACCCCATCACCATAAAATTGTACAAGAGAAATTGGAGTCAGTGTTACAAGTTTGTGTTTGTTAGGACATTATTGTTTTTGCCCTCTAAGTAATTATTGGCAGAAGTACTAAAGTACACAATAGCCACTCACAGTCTACTAGTCTGTTAAGTTCATACAAGACAGCAATAGAGAATTGTACCTGCTTTTCAGTCATATCATGGGGTTTGGTGATTTTGTTAGCTATTTTTTACCCTTCATTTTATAATTGCTATGTTTCTGGTAGCATGTCTTGGTGATAATTTCAAAAAGTGGCTTCTGAGCATTTGATGATTATATCAGTACAGAAAACTTGGGTGTGATGTTTCAAGCAAATTCTGTTAGTGCTCATGAATTGTAGATTGGGGGGAATGAAACATATATAATCCTGTCTGCTCCATACACATTGATATTTATATCCACTTAGAACATTCCAATTGACAAATTAATTAACTTCCTTTTTCATATGAAATATTAATATTATTATATTTGCCCCAAGAGTATGGGAAATTCACCTTATTCAAATAAATTATTTAAAAAAAGTCTGAAGACTTCAATTGAAAAAATTAGCATTCTTCTTTCTACCGCTCAAGTGATATAGAAATAAAAAAAAACTGATTTCCTCCCAACACATTTATTGGGCATTTTAAGATTGTGGAATAGTCTGGTACATTTCCACAATATCAAGGAAACAAAAGAAATGATGCTATCATGCTATCTTTGCAGAATTTAACAGGCTCAATAAAAAGTGGTTTATATAAAATTTTAAATGACTAGGGGTTAGGGAGATAGCTCAGTCAGGAAAGTGCTTGCCTTGTAAGCATGAGGACCTTATTTTAACCCCCAGAATCCACATAAAAAGTTGGTACACAAATACTTATCATCCATGCACTGAGAAGCAGAGATCGGTGATTGAATTCTGTGAACCAAGTCAGGGAGAACCCAAACAACTATGGAATTGTTTCCTTTTATATTTTGTAATGTACTGCATTTATTTATTTTTTATCTTCCCTAAATAAATATGTATAGACATGTCATCATGTTCATTCCATGGCTTTCATGGGTGTAGAGATTACAAAACAACTTTCAAGAAGTAGTTCTCTCCTTCTATTATGTAGGTTCTGAGGATCAAGCTCAGCCTGTCAGGCTTGGGAGCAAACTCTTTTAGGCACTGAGCCATCTTATCTGCCTAGCATCCTTGATTTTCTTCATTGCTTATCTGATGCATTTTGTGTTAGCTTTGCCTACGAAAAAAGTTATTAGGAAAACGATAAAGGACTTAGGAATGAAAGAGTGAATATCTATCCAACTCCGAGTTGTTCCATCTCCAGCTGTGTACTACCAAGGTATATTTCCCAATGACTGGTAGAATACTGGTGTTGTATTGATGATGATGATGATGATGATGATGATGATGATGATGATTAACTGTCAATCAAACTGGATATAGAGAAAGTTGAAATGTTGGGGACCCATGCTAAATAGATATAAGTAAGAAGTCTTTACCTTGGTCATGAATGATGTATTTAAAAAAAAAAGTGTGTGTTGGAGAGGTCTTCATCTTTATAATAAAATATGTGAAACAAAAAAAAATTAAAAGGAAGTAATTTCTGTTACTATATGGTTTGGGGGGGATTGAATCAGTACACCATGTCAGAAAAGGCATGGTGGAATAAGTCTGCTCACCTCGGGTAGCCAAAAAGCAAATAGAGAATGCAAGAATGTGTGTGAGGATAAGGCACGTTTCTCAAAGGCAACCTACAGTAAACTGCCTCTTCAAAGAAGCCCAAGATTCCTCAGTTCCTGCCCCTTCCTAGTAGGCCTCTCAGTTGTGAATCTATCCACAGAGGATTCAAAGAACTCATGATGCCCTCATCTTCTAGTAACACAGACTCTATGCCTTTAACACAGGGGTCTTTGGCAGAGTCCTTTATATCCTCAAGCCAGTGGCATTCTCAGGAAGACCATGTGTTGGATTCAGCTTCCTAGATGTTGCAGGTACTCCATTCTCATGCTGCATTCCTTAAAATATATTGCTGGAGTTAGCTAGAACTGATTTTTATTGTTTGTGGTTCTGATGTAGAGAGGAAGGATGTAAGCCCACCAGTAAGTCAGGAAATACCTTATGGATGTGCGAGACAGTGTGGAGATAAATCTTAAAGAAAAATAAATCTTGAAATAAGGGCTTGATGTACAGTTCACCATCAGTGAAGGTGTTGGTAGCTGCTTGCTGGAGATTGGTCTTTTGCATCTCTATTGGTCTGTTAAGATTCTCTGGAGTCAGCTTATCCAACTGTACCCCAGATTTGAGGAGACTTTAGAGGCCTCTTCAGAGACGTTTAATGTGAAAATTTCTTGAAGATGACTCACTCTTAACACCAGAAAAATTATCAATAAGTATTTTTGTGTGTTTAAGCATAATTCACCAAAATGATTTCAAAAGAAAGTTGTATATTACAAATAAATTGTAATTTCGCTTCAAATTTCAGCATGTTTTGGCTTTCATTCTCCTTGAACTCTCATAGGCACACTAAATGACTCTAAATTTGACTTTCATATTAATTTGTCATAAATCAATTTTTGATTGAGTCATTAGTTATTAATGTCACTGTAATTTTCCCCTCCTAGGAAATGAAAAGATATCCTTAGTTGTTGTCTTAAAATGTCTAAGCACTTGAATTTTTAAATAGATATGTGTATGCAAGGGGAATAGATTTTTAAATAAGTACAAGCCAAACAAGACACCCCCACTAAAAAAAAAAAAAAAAAAAAAAAAGCTGTTTGCAACGAACTTTCTATTTTGCTAGCTTCATGGTTAGAAAGTAGTGTATCTTAAGTTTATATAAATTGTGTCCTTTTAAAAATTATTTTCACAAATCTGGCTAATAAGGTTGCTGGGCTGTGTAGTTAAGGTCAAGTTAACACAAGTTCCAGTCATTTTCAAAGTAGGACATTCAGTTGAGAAAATGTCTACATAATATCTTTGTGCAGGCAAGCTTGTGGGGTATTTTCCTGATTAATGATTGCTGTGATAAAGCCCAGCTCACTGGGGCCTGAGAATTCCCTGGATAGGAGGTCCTGGCTGGTATGGTATAAGAAAACAGGCTGAGCAAATCATAAGGGGAAAGCTATGGTGTTTTATCAGAGTCATGGTGTTTTGTCACAGCAATAGAAAGCTAACTAAGTAGCTTCAGAATATAAAATCCCAGTGGGAACTAGAACTCCTTAGAGGCATTGTCTTAGTTGATTCACTACTGTTCTTTCTATAGCCAATGGGTCTTTGCTTAGACTGAACTTATTACAAAAGTTGAAGTAGACTTGGGAGAGATTGTTCATTGCAGGATGTTAAACACATTTTGAAATAATGTTGTTTTTTGAATGTCTAACAAATATGAAATCATTTCATAGATATAAACACACAAAAAGACAGTCTTGTTTTCAGGGAATGAACATACACCATTGTGAAGAACAAATAATCACCCAATTTCTAATAACATAGTACCTGACATCACATAAGATAGGTGGAGTATATAGGAGTGAATCTGAGGTCTAAATTACATCAAATTGAAAAAATCAGAACTGGCTTCTTAAAAGAAATTGCATTTGAAATCATTCTCAGAGAATTTTCTGAGAAAGAGATAGAAGGTGGGCAATTGAGCAAGAAAAGGCCAAACTTTCATTTTGATAGTTGACATCCCCACATTACAAGTAGAAGGTAGAATTTGAAGCATTTATTTATATCCCAGGTCAGTTCTCCTTACCTCTTGCCCTCACCTATATAAGGGAGGCAAAAGTATTACATCATGACCATCATAACCCACTATTTTACACTCCAAAATTTCAGACATATTACATTTGACAAATAAGAATTATTTGATTTCTCCCCTTTTGCCATAAACCAATTCTTAGTGATCTGAAGTCAGAAAAATGGAGACATTTTTGGAGAAAGGGAAAATAAATCATTTGGATTGGAGCATGTAAAGTATTATAAAAATTAATTGAAGAAAAGCTAGAATTTTGATGGGCCAGAGTACTGTTGAGTCTACAATGCAAAGGAATTTGTCATATCTCTGGAAATTCAGAGACATAGTCCTGTGGAAATTTGTGAGTTAAGAAACCTCATTTACTGTCACAAGGCAGGGTCTATGATAAAGGAATGGTAATGGAGGTCATTAATGTTTGATGTGGCTCAAATTAGAGAATATCAAAACATTAAACATCCAGGCTCAGTAGTACAGACCTAATTTTACAAAGCATATTATAGTTTATGAGGAATTTTTCCATCTACTTTCATAGTATTTTAAGGTGACTGAGAGGACAAATAGTTTGCTTTCTTCTCTAATAATGATATTGCTGTAGAGATGATAATAAAAAATTAACTATACTCATTTGGCTCTTTAAAGGTAGATTCTGGGATTAAGTGGTACATCTAAGATCTGGACCTCCTGTTTGCTTCTCAGATGACATGCAAAATTGTTCTCATATATTTGATAATCACTACTTTCCTCACTCTTTTGAATGATTCAAAGTGGTTTCTGTGGCAAGTTAGTTAGAATGATAAAAGAGGTCATGTATATACATTCCATGCTGTTAAAATAAGGAAAACAGTGATATAGAAATATCTCTTCTTCTTCTGTTCATTGGTAACTTCATTCCCTGACTCAATTCAAGTTCATGGTATCTTGTGTATCCCTGGAACAATATTCATCTTTTCAGAATATTTATGTCTTTAAATTTATTTTTATATACAGTGACACAAAGAATCTTGCTTTCATTCTGCTTAGCAGTCTTGAAAAGGTATTGTGTAAGGTCTCAGAGTTTCACATATCTGCATAGTTTGCCATTGTTTAGCTACACCATGATCTTGATAACTAGTTGTCTAAGACCGCTATGGTGGGTTGAATGAGAGTGGTCCCATAGACTCATATGATGGAATACTTAGTTTTCAGTTGGTGGAACTGCTTAGGAAGGATTTGGAGATGTGGTCTTGTTGGAGAGTTATGTCACTTGGGACTGCTTTGATTTCTAACCATTCCCAGTATACCTCTCTATGCCTCCTCCTTGTGGATCAAGGTATGAAATTTCAGCTTTACTGCCTCCGTGGACTTGCTCCACCATTATAAACTCTCTGAAACTGTAAGCCAAATTTAATGTTTTCTTTTATAAGTTGCTTTGGTCACAGTGTTTTGTCACAGCAATAGAAAAATAATGAAGACAACCATATTTAGAGCTTCAACAGCTTTGTGCTAAGAGAAACAAAACGAATATTTATCCACACATGTTTTACTGCACAGAAACAAATCTATCTGCAGGTGAGAAATATTTTTAAAGTGCAATTCCTGCAGTTCCTACAATTGATGTGTTTTTTTTTTTTTAAACTATGTAAGTGGTTCATTTTTAAGCTGTGTTTTGGTAGGAACAAACATACGCCCAGTGAGCCATTGTTCACTCAAAATTACTATTTTTTTTTCTGTATGTACAGGAAACTAGCAATTCTTTTTATTCAGTTTGCTGGTAAGGCTGAGAGTAGCCAACATACTAGTTATCTTCATTGGCCTTATCCTTTCCCCGAGGAATTAGAGAGTGTTATTTCATGTTCTTCAGATTTTCATATAGGGGTTATCTAGAGGTCTTGTTAAAATGCAAATTCTGAATTTATAGGTCTGGTATGGGATCTGAAGTCTATTTCCAATATCCTACATGGCAATGTCAACTCTGCTTGCTGATTCACAGTGCACTGAGCAAAAGAGATGTGATCAGGGTGGAAGGGCAGGGCATATCAGAGGGATTAGTAGAAAAGTCAATGGGCTGGAAACAAAACAAGCTTGTGTGTAAATTTAAATTTCTCACTCATTATTTGAGCTAGATTTCTATAATTAGCCACCAGAGTATGTTTATACATGTATGCTGTCAATATGGCAATTTTAGTTTGCCTTACATGAGAATGTTGATTCTGACATTTCAACAGTACATGTGAACTTTGTGTATCATGTAGAAGACTGAATTCCTGTAATATTAACCAGACTCTACAATTTAATATGAAAGAAATCTTCAGTATGATCTTATAATTTATGCCTCCTACCACTCCTCTGCTTGTTCTTCTTTCCAGATGCAGGCACCTAGGTTCTTTTTTTTTTTAAAGAGGACATTAATTTAAGGAGAGTGGGAAGGGAGCACATGGGGGGTTGGAGGGAGGAAAGGGAAGGGATAAATGCTATAATTAAATTATAATTTAAAAAACAGAAAAAAAACTCACTAGCTTAATGTTCATCTGGAATTCCTGAATTATGTAGTCCAAGTGCTGAAATATCATTGTCCCAAACAGGCACAATGCAGAAGCATGTTCATAGAAGATCTCTCACTAAGACTTCAAGGCCTTTCCTTTTAAAAACAGTGAGTCAGGAGATCCCAACTGGATCAAGAACAGAGAGGGAACATAAGGAATGTTCATGATAAATGAAGACCACATGAGAATAGGAAGAAGCAAAGTGCTGGAGAGGCCCACAGAAATCCACAAAGATGCCCCCACAATAAACTGCTGGCAATAGTCGAGAAATAGCCCGATTTGACCTACCCTGGTGATAAGATGGCCAAACACCCTAATTGTCGTGCTAGAAACCCCATCCAGTAACAGAGGGAACTAGATGCAGATATCCACGGTCAGGCCCTGGGTGGAGCTCCGGGAGTCCAATTGGCGAGAAGGAGGAGGGTTTATGTCAGCAAGAGTTGTTGGGACCAGGGATGGATGGAATACAGGGACAAATGGCCAAACGAATAGAAACACATGATCTGTGAACCAATGGCTGAGGGGCCCCCAACTGGATCAGGCCCTTTGAATGGGTGAGACAGTTGATTGGCTTGATCTGTTTAAGAGGCATACAGGCAGTTGGACCGGGCCCTGTGCTCAGTACATGAATTGACTGTTTGAAACCTGGGGCTTAGTAGAGACCCTAGGCTCAGCCTGGGAGCAGGGGACTAGACCTGCCTGGGCTGAGTCCACCAGGTCGATCTCAATCCTCAGGGGAGTCTTTGCCCTTGAGGAGATGGAAATGGGGGGCGGGACGGGGGGAGGGGGGCGGGACGGGAGGAGGGAGAAAGGGGGAATCTATGGCTGATATGTAAAGTTGAATCATATTGTAAAATAAAATAAAATAAATTCAAAAAAAATAAAAAAAATAAACTGATCAGAAGAATGTGACATACGAAATTTACCTGGTTGAGACTGGTATGGTAGAAACTCAGGTTTGGAGACTGGATATGAATAATCCCTCAGCTGAATGGATTTTCAAAGGAGATATTTAATTAATGTTTTGGAATTCAATAAACATTAATCATTTAAAAAAATAAATAAAATAAAAACAGTGAGTCATCTCTATTGTTGTTCTTAATTTTTTTTAAATGATTTAGAACTGTGTATTACTACATCACAATCTCACTTAGTTCTTCGTTGGGAAATTTAATAGGGAAGTAACATCATCACATGAAGACATGTTATAGAAGAGGTGGAAGATTTTGCTGCTCCTTAAGTACCAAAGATTCCTGTTAGTTTAGGACCTGATGGTGACTGCATACACACATATGCATTTGCTATTGTCCCAGGGTTGTTCAACCATGACAAACTTCTTCCAACTCTGAACTCAACATTCTCATGTAAGTAAGGCAGCAAGCTAATTTATGAGAATGGATGATGAAGAAGGGAATAATATTAACCTACATATTACATCTCAACATTGGAATATAAAGAAAGAAAAATGATGGGAGGAAAGTAGAATGTGAAGACTCCTTTCATCTTGTCCTGATCCTATCAATAAACAAAGGAGTTTTGAATATACATGTAATTATAATAATAACAATAAAATCATTTGGTTACTATTTGAAATATCCCCAGGGTGAATTAACTAATTCACTCATACCTTAATTTAAAATATTATCTTCTTTACCTTCTGTTTTCTGTGAATATTATACCACTTAAAAGTATACAATGAGAAATTGGTGGTGGTGGCACACTCCTTTAATCCCTGCACTCAGGAGGTAGAAGTAGATGGATCTCTGCCAGTTTGAGGCCAGCCGAGTCTACAGAGCTAGTTTCAGGACAGCTAAGGCAACATGAAGAAAACCTGTCTCAAAACAACAAAACAAACAAACAATAAAGTATATAATGAACATAAACATCCTACTTTGATATTTATTTGAGACATCAAAAGAATACCTTCTTGTGAAAAGTTATAGTAATTGAGACTATTTTATGGAAAAGATGTCACATTTACTGGCTGTCTGGTGCTTCTGAGATGTTTTAGAATGGAAATAATTTCTTCCAAACCTTACAGTATATAGATTCTGGACTCTGTTGAAATTTTAATAACTAAAGAGTTCTATAAATGATTTCTAGGTGGTGATTTTATTATTTATAGGTCTTAAAGTGAGTTTACCAGAGGAAAGATTCTGTGATTATATTTGACTCTAGTTTGGAGTAAGATAATAGGGAAGAAAAAAAACTAACAAAAAGAAAGAATGGGAAAACAAAACAAAATAACAAAAACATCATTTTCACAAGAAAAGGCTTCAAGCAACAGGAACTGCCTTTACATTCCTCTGAAATCTTCAGTAATAGTAACTGAATTTCATTGAAAAAAATGAGTTTCACCGAATGTTATAAAAGAATAACATTTTATTAACTTTGAAAATTTTATACAATATTTTTTTAACACACTCACTTCCTTCCCTGAATCCTCTCATGTTCATCCTCCCCACCATCCCCTCCCTAATCATTCAACTTTGAGGTTTTTTTTTTTTCCTTCCATCTAGTCCAGTTCTTGTTGCCCAAGTAGTCACGCAAGTGGGTCCTGCCCTAAAATATGTTCAGCGTACCAAGGTAAACATCACCAAAGAAAGTGGTGAAATTATATGTCTATGTCCCACTCCATGGTTTGATAATGTCTGACTTGATCTTGAGAAGGTCTGTGCATGCTACAACAGATAGTTCTTTTTTAAATATTTATTAATCACCACAAAAAATCAGAGTACTAACCTATCTAATCAGGATATAGATTTAGACCAGCTATTAAAAACAAGCCAGAGAGTCCACATGCCAGTACAGAATAATAAATATACATTGTAGTTTCTATCACACTCGCAAAATTTGTTTTGGTTTTATTAAAGAACCTAAAAAGTTATGGGTTGCTATTATCACAGTGTGATGAATCTTCTAAGCATTTCTGAAATTTTTCACAGTTTGTAATCAAACTATTATTTAACTTCCTGCAAATATTCTCTTTAATTCAATAACTTTTTCACTATATAAAACAGAAAAAGCATATCCATTCGTGTAGTCTTTGTTGCTACATTAGATAATTGTAGTTTCATGGTGGTATGGATACATAAGTTTTTCTCTTTTTTTGGTACAGGCTATGAAGCAGACTTGTGGTCCTTAAGTCTACTTATGCCATATAAGAGGCCTTTGCCTTTGACTTCGTGTGTTCTAGAAGCCTGCTGCATTTCCTTGAATTGTGTCTGTGTTTCAGGACTGAAAAATCTGACCAAGAATAAATAATGAAACCTGGGAGTGAAGCTGAGTCTGTTTGATCCAGAAACTTTGTGGACAACCCAATAATTGAGTTGTATGAACCTTTTCAGAATGAAGAAACTAACTTTGAACATTCCTTGTTGGAAGTGAGCCTCCAGCCTCTATTATAGAGGCACTTGTAAACAGGTAGTCTTGGGACATTATTTTGCTGAAAAGTAAGATGCATATTACAACAAGTATAACAACAAAATATTGTCCTAATAATTCTATTATATAGAAAGACCTCAAGCATGGTTTACTGGGGACCCCATGATAAGTAGAATGTAGCTATGATCTTAAATAAGAAAGTTGTATGAGAGCTATAATCAATGCACTTTGAACTTTGTGTAAGCATTTTACACACTAGCTGAACAAATCTTTATGACATGCTTTTGAGGTAGATGGTATAGTTATGGTGCCTCCTTCTCTTGGATAAATTGGCCAAGATAGGGAGAAGTTACAGCTGTGACTGGCTGGCAATTGGAATCCAGGCCATTGGAACCTTGTTCCGTGCTCCTAATCACTGCTAAACTATGTACACCGGGTGTACATGTCAAGTCATAGACTTGTGGTGCATAAAGTGACAGAATTTTCTCTCATCAATGGAGAAACTGAGGCCCTAAGAAAGCAATGTGACAGGTAAGGTCAGTAGGTTTTATAAGGCTAAAAACCCTTTGACCTAGAAATGTGGATCCTGGAATGTAGATCATGTAGTTCACAGTCATTTTTTCTACAGTTTAGAACATTCTTCATTTATTCTCTAGCCAGCTGTGAACAGAATAATCACAATTATTACCAGAATGATAAATAATTGTTTCAAGTGCACTAAAAATCTACAAAACTCTTTTTATCGAGTATTTTTTTAATGAGATGATATTTGCCAGGCCCTACTAAGAATATAGGTCATTGATAGGTCTAAAGGCTTAAATATATTGATTAAAAAAATCCCAACAGTGCTTGGTGTAAATGCTTTAGGCTGTTCTATATGTTTTAAACCAAATTATATCAGACAGCCATAATGCTGTGTTGCCTACACTTAGTCATGATGAGTGTGATTGGGCATAGACTGATACCCGTGCATCAGTTTTTGATTCTAAGAATCTATTTTTCTTCTTGTAATAATTACATAATGTGGAAGGGGATGTCTACATTTCTTTGGTATTGAGTAGGTAGCTACTTCTACAACTATTTTCATCTAATAATTTTAGCATCTTCTGTTTTTCTTTTTTCTATCAGTAATTTATTAGTGTGACAGAAGAATGATTTTTTTATTTTTCATTTTACTTCAGGAATATTGTGTGTACTTTTAAAGAGATATTTTTAAATAGGACAAAATCTAGTTTCTTCTTTAAAATATACTTAAGTTCTCCTTTTCTTCTGTTAGGAACTTCAAGGTACAAAATTAATGTAGTAATTAATTCCTATGTGACTTGCTTACTTACATTTTCTCTTTTCTTTTTCCTCTAGGACTTTTGCCCTGGACCCATGAGCAGTTACCCAGTAAGTATATTATAAAAAGCAAAAAACTTTCAGGAAATACAAGAAAGGTCAAAACACAAAGAAAGATAGGCCATGAAATATTTTCAAATATAAATATCTCATGAAATAATGGTCTTGGTCTATCCAGAAATTCAGTACATTAAAAAATAAAATAAAACTAGTGAAAAATTTCCACAGAATAACAAAGACCCAAGGGATACAAATTCAATACATCAACTTTATAAGTGCTTTAAATCAAATGGTTAAATTTGAATGTAGACTGCATAATAACTGCTGGTGAGTGTTATTGTCATTTTCTATATGTTAATGAATGCTAATTATGGAGGAGAATTATTTTATTATGAATTATACATATTTATCCTAAACAGCTTAGGGATGATGGACCATGATGTATGCAATGTATATATAATTAAATCTCTTACAAATTTGTAAAAAAGCACATTTTGTAAACATGCTCCATCACAAAATCTGGATAGATAAAATATGAGAAAATGTTGTGTGTTTAATTTGTAGATTTTTAGGTTTGTCATTCATTAATTTAATTTTCTCCATGGTAAAGGTTTTTTAATGATTTAAATAAAAGAAATAAGTAACTGTAGTTGCCTTGGCAATGCAGGATAAATTCTTCATAAGGTTGTCTGTAGAGATGTATTCTGAAATATTTATTTTTTTCTCTCAAAACTTGCTTCTAAATTCTGCCTGACAGGGTTGGGTACCCTCTTTCAGCTTTAATTAACACAACAAAATTTCTATCTGATTTATATTTTGAGAATCTGCTTTAGAGGTTATTTGAATAATGTCTTCTCCTAACCTTGAAATGCCTGTACTGCTCCATGAATCATGTCTTAAATTTAACTCATGAGTTTCTTGATTATATTTGTGATGAAGGAGCTGCAGTTTTGCAAAATTAGACAACCCACTAAAACTAATGTTTAGAATATGCAATTAAGGTGCTTACTATAGGAGTTGGCAAGGGTTCAGATGGTAAATACTGTAAAGTGTGGTCTACTGTAGTTTGTACCAAAGCTCTACAACTCTGCCTGATTTAGTGAGTAAATTAACCATGGAAGCTTTACAAACATGTATGGGTATGCTCTAATAAAACTCTATTTACACACATAGTTGAAGAACCTGACTCAGGAGAGCAATAAGATCATAGGTCCCTGTCAGTCACACAAGACCATGGGGAGTTTAGTGATGAAACATCATCATCCTCTTTCCTCAAAGACTATATACAAGCTTCTTTCTTTTTCAGCTCAGTTCTCATGCTCAATTCTTTCATTATTTTAAATTTCTCCCTATATGCATCACATACCCAGGAGAGTAATTTTGATTAGAATATTTCCTGAGCCATAAGATTTATCTCTACCATCATATTATATGATTTCATGATATTTTTCTTAAGTTTATTGATAATGATCATATAGAATATAAATAGCAAGTATAGAATCAGTTGTTGTTGTGGTGCTGTTAGTTAATTAACATTTAGCTAAACTTTATAAAGTTAAACTTTATTATATTAAAAAAAGGCTTGCAAATAAATAAAAACATTGCACACCAAAATTAACCAGACTGGAAGTTTTATACAACTTAGTGAACTTATATACAGTTAGAAATAGCATTTGAAACTGAAGCCATGAATGTTCACATTAAATTTTACATTTTATGTTTTGAATATATTTTGTGTACTTATCCACCACTGAAACCCAAAATTCTGTGACCAAGTTAGAACTGGAAAAACAATCTGCTTTACACCCTCTTTCAAAACTCTTGTCTGGTACCTGTTCAGTCCTTTCTCATCTGCTCACACTTACCCCCCCCTTTTTCTCTTTTCTTACTAGCCTTTATACTTTTTCATGTTTTATCCCCACTATATCAAGTACCCGGGACTGCAACCCTTGTTAGCTGTTTACTATCAAAAGTTAAATGCTCTTCTCAATAAAGGAGAAGCTGAAAAGACAGGGCAACAAAATGACCAACTTTTATGATAGAAGAGGTAGCTTTTGAATGACATCTCTGAATCAGTCTTTTAAATGCCAAGATAGATATAATATAAAAAATGTTGTATAAAAACAATGTTTTCATCCTAATTTTTTTTCTTGCCATTCTTAGAGATCTTCTAATCTCTTGTCATATTTGATGTTTTTTTTTTTTTAATTTGAGTAATGAAGTGACTTGAGTCACCTATGTCCACTGTGGGGAACTACTTATCTCCTTTTTGTTTAGGCCAGAATCCAAGATAGAGATAATGCCTCACAAATATCATTGTGTTTGTAATCTGGTCCGATTTATTAATTACTATATCTGTATTGTACATCACTTGTCTTCTGCTTTTGTTAAACTGGTTTGTTTTGTCTGGGGATCTTACCTTTCAATACCTTACTTCTCTGTGACTTTCTGAAATCTGAACATTTAAGGGAATGTATTGCTTTAATTACCTTGCATTTTTCTAAGCTAATTCAACTATTCATTTTGTGTAACTATTTCCTAAAGAAAATATAAATTAATTTCAGAAAATATTTTATTGTTAATTTTATTACAGTCTCTCATGTAATATATTATACACTGAAGACTTAATGACAATAATTAGATACTGAGATTCTTTTGGAGGGAGAGTGGATGATAAAAAGAGTTTCCAGTAGCTTTCATCAACCATATATATGATATACACATCTTACCAACCCAGTTCATCCAACAACTGAAATCATATTTCAGCAAAAATGAGCCTTTACTATTCAACTTAACTTGCATAACTATCTTTCTGCTGATTTTTATATTTTTAATTAAAGTTGACTAAGATTTAATGCTGGTAACTTGGAGAAATAAACCATCTGTGTAGATGACAATGTAGAGTCATTTATCTGCCTAATATTTGGTAACTATTGGATGAGGGGTGATTAAGGCCTTTCCTGAAAAACAAAATTTGTGTTTGTGTATTTAAAATCAGTGCAATATCAAAAGGAATGAAAAAGGTCAGCCTCATTAAACTGAGTTCGATCCAAATAAGCTAAATATCACGTTCAACCATGCTCATTCTTCTCTAATGGCCAGAAAAAAAAATGAAAATGTATTTCTTGTTGCATCCTAATGGGGCATGAAGAAATAAAAGGAGAGAAGCCTTAGAACAGTTTATTTTATTTATCTGTTGACATGGTGTGATTCATCTCTGGCTTTGCTCTATTCTTTACTGATCCAGGGAAGAGGGAGATAAATATAATTTTTAAGTTATGTTAAGGCAATTTAAATTTTATTGAACTCTGCTTTAAAATACCTCCTTGATCCCATTTACTTGAATTCTGTATCTAAAGAGAAATTAAGGTAAAAATACATAGTGAATGGTGATAAAAGTAACCTAATAAGTTTTCAGTAGCTGAAAAATGGAGGTAGACTACCCAAGATACTTGGTATCAGACTATATCAGAATAAGTATAGGTGCCTGAACACAGATTTTAGTTTATAGGGAGTTGTGAATGACTCAAGTTGCTTGGGAAAGACAGTGGCATCATGGCAATGTTCCTTGAGCATATTTCACCTAAGGATGGCCTATAGAACAAAATAGTGGGGAAACAGATGGACACATATGTAGAAGAGCATGTGAGCTGCTGGTGCGATATTTCTACCTGATCTGTGACTGAGCTAACTGACATTTAGAAGAAAGACATGATATCTTGGCTAATAAATGTAAGAGTGAAGAAGTTTGCAAACAAAACAGGACCAATATTTTTGACTGTTAACTATTAAGCTGACAAGTTAACAAAGCATACTCATTCAACAAAAGCAAGGCAATGTAGAACCAAACAATCAATGTACCTCTGGTCCCACATTTCTCCATCTGAAGATATCATAGCCCCTAATTGTGGTGGTATTTTATTATACTCTAATAAAACTTGCCTGAAGATTAGAGGACAGAGACAGGCACTAGATCAAACATAGAGGCCAGGCAGTGGTGGCACACACCTTTAATCCTAGCACTAGAGCTCTGTGAGCTCAATGACACACTGGGCTACATGAGATTGATACAGTATAGGAGAGAAACAGAGCCAGGTAGTGGTGGCATACACCCTTAACCCCAGTATTTGGAAAGCACACACGCCAATAATCCCAGCACTTAGGAAGGTTGAGATAGGAAGTGAAATGGCTGGGCGGAGAAAGGCATATAGGGTGTGATGGGACAGGAACTAGAGCCCTTTTGGTTGAGGACCCAGAGGCATTCAGTCAGAGGATTTGTGGAAATATGATGGGCTGAGGATTTGGCAAGGTGAGAGTTGGTTGTGGCTTGTTTCCTCTGATCTTTCAGCATTTATCCTAATATCTGGCTCTGGATTTTCATTAAGACCAATTAGGATTCATGCAACATCAGAGGTTACATACTATAGAAAGACTTTTTCAATTTCAGTGTCATGGTAAAGATTTCATTGGGATACATGTCTATTCTGTTGATCAGAAAAAAACCACAGCAGAACACTGCAGTCTGAATGCAGCCTGCACTCAGATAATCCAGGCTTATCTTCTGTTTGGGATTCATGGTTAAATGCTATGGGATGTCGTTCTGTATGCTGTGAATATGTGTTGCTCTGATTGGTTGATAAATACAATGCTGATTGGCCTGTAGCCAGGCAGGAAGTATAGGTGGGGTAAGCAGAGAGGAGAATTCTGGGAAGAGGAGGGCTGAGTCAGGAGTCACCAGCCAGACACAGAGGAAGGAAGATGACAAAACAAAACTGAGAAAAGGAACCAACCCACGTAGCTAAACATAAATAAGAATTATGGATTAATTTAAGTGTAAGAGCTAGTCAGTAATAAGCCTGAGCTAATGGCCAAGCAGTTATAAATAATATTAAGTCTTTGTGTGATTATTTTATAAAAGGCTGCAGGACTGTGAGTGAGAGATTTGTCATGACCATGGGCCAGACAGGACACAGGAAATCTTCCAACTACAGTTAAATATTCCTGAATTAAAACTGAGTGGGAAATAAGCCCCATAAGGAGTGTGAGAACCAGCTGGGCAGTGGTGGTGTGCACCTTTAATCCCAGCACTCAGGAGGCAGAGGCAGGCAGATCTCTGTGAGTTCAAGGCCAGCCTGGTCTACAGAGCAATATCCAGGACAGGCACCAAAACTACACAGAGAAACCTTGTCTTGAAAAACAAACAAACAAACAAAAAA